>JAPDSC010045795.1:56965-96897 GCA_026290005.1 Latrodectus geometricus
TATATATATATATATATATCACTAATTTGTGATTATGTACAAAAAATTTATCTACATTATAGTAAGTTAAGAAATAAATTATACTTAATAATTTTTAGTTGAGGTTGAGTAAGGCTGTTAAAATCTAATTTACTTCTATACAGTAACACATTGCATATTTTTGACACATTATTTATAATTATATCGGAAAACCATTATAAAGAATAATTAACCCTTTGATCACATTTGACGTATCAGAACGTCATGCATTAATCTGGTCAAAGTCGCACATTGCGTTCTTATACATTGTTAAAAATAGACGATATTTAACATGCTCATTTTTGTTCATTTCAACGTCATTTGTATCCAACCTACTCTCTTCCAAATTATTAATAAAATTCTTTTATTATAACATGAGTTTGTTTGTTCCTAAATTTTTCCTTTTTTTAAATACAAAATATTTGAACTTATCCGTATACCATACATATATTAATATATCATGAAATAAATTAATTTTTGCATAAAATATGGTGTTCTTACAAATTACTATATACCCCAAGAAATAAATGTGCTCCGAATGCAAAAAATTATTCAAATATATGTGCACCAAAAAGTTAATCTTATAGGTTAAGTTAACCTTTACATTCTAGTTAATGCATGAAATTAAAAAAATTATTTTCTATATCATGTGAATTTACTAATACATAAATATATTTTCAATTAAAATATAAAAAAATTAATTTATTTTAAAATAACTTTTATTAGAGTAGAATTTTTCTATTATTATTTTTCTACATTTAATTTAGATTTTAAGGCATAAAGTTTTCAAAAAATAATAAATTTTAGCAGCCAATTATATTTATTTTTTAATCAATTTATTAACTTATTTTACATCATCATTAATTATGCTCCATTTTAAAAAAGCATTAAGATTTCATTCATTAAAAATAAACAATGACTTTTTAGTAAACTGATATGCTGATAATATTTTATTTGATTCGCTGTTATTTAAAAAAAATGTTATAAAAAATAGAAAAAGTTAATAAGAAAACTGGAGAAAAATGTTAATAGCTTCTATATTTTAATCATTTAGTTAAAGTTACATAAAATAGTTTTTCGTGATCAATTGCTTTCAAATTGATATAGAAATTGATTCAAATGAGTTAAAATAGCATTCTTAACCAAAGCTTCCATTTGAAAATTTTTACTGATCAATCTATAAAGCTATTTTTTGTACACAAACGCTTATGACAGTTTAGTTTAAGTTAATTTAGAAAGTTTTGGTTTCTATAAACGGTCCCTGCTTGGTAAATGTTTTCCTGTTTTTATAAAAAAATTAAGTTAAGAACATTAACTTTTGCAGAAAAGAACACAGTTTTTTTCAAAATTTATAAAGCTGAAAATTATTTGAATTTAATTCAATTTTAAAAATATTTTCATAACAATACTCCAATACTCACAAAGCATAATTTAAAAAATGAAATAAACCTTTCTCAATACAAATTATAATAATAATTTAGCATATTGTACAGTATACAATATATTAATATTTTTGATATTCATTTTTGATTTTGTTCTATTGCAGTTAATAAAATAACAAAAAAAAGAAAAAAAATTATAAAAAAATTTTAAAATTTTATAAATATATGATAAAAAATTGTTACATTAAAGTAACAAAATATTCATGCATGACATTTTTGTATGAAAGATAATGATAAATGACACAATTTTGTATGAAGATAATGATAAAATGGAAAAATCTGATCATGACATTTTTGTTCAAAATTTTACAAAATGTTTTACATATATATTTTAAATTCATACATACTACAGTGACAAAATTATAATCTAAGATTTTTGATGCTTAATTTTTAAGAAGGTAGTTTTATTAAATGACTTAATATTTAAATTCTCAGTTAAATTAAAACAAAAACTTTTCATCTATAATTGTGTCTATACTTTTATGATAATCCAAAGAGGAAACATCGGCCGAAGGTATACGGTGAAATACTTTTATGATAAGCAAAACTTTTTCTATTAACTATTTCTTACATTGCTTAACTGATAAAATTATTCTGAAGTTATCAAATAGACGGAAACTGCACAAAATAGCAAATATAAAGGAATTTAGTTATGAAAATTTAAAGAAAGAAATTCAATCTGTAAAGTAATCAAAAATGATTAAAGGGATCTTGTTTTGTGACAGCTAATAACTTTTTGAGATTGTTTTGAAATCTGAATTACCAAGTCTTTTAAAAATCCCCAATTGCTTCCTTTCAATATAAACTTAGTATAAATAGGTAATCCTGTTTATACATGCTTCATTGAATTCATGATTATAAGGTAAAAATAATTTAATTATTTTAAATACCTTAGATATTTTTTCTACTTATTGTTGCCATTCAAAGTATGTTAAAGTATCATTTTGATATAGCGCTAACTTTAGGAATATTTATTTTAGTAGAGAATAGCATATCACATCTTATGAACATAACAGTTTATATCTTATATTTGAAACCATCTTAATAGATTTTATAACATTAATGATATTCAATATTTATATAGGGCATAATTAAAAACACAGACCATCAGAGTTTTTGCCATAGCATAAGTTGAAAAGAATTAACCGCTATATATACATATGTCTATCAATTATTCAAGTAACTGCATTTTGCATATTTTAATTCATTTGAAGAGCTATACACTTTTTTTTGGCATACTTTTAAATTTCTTTCAATTAGCATTCTTCCGTAGTCAGTCAGTAGACTGCCTAATAAACATCCTAACATGAGTAAAAAACATTCCTATAGCATTCACTGTCTTCTAGCAGCAAGATCACGATCATTAAAAGGGTAGGTAGTGGGATACATCACAAAAGCTAGTTAAAGAATAAAATTGTTCATACATTTCTGTTTGTTGCCGGCTATTTGTTAGAGTGGGTGCTTGAAAGATTTCCGAGATTTATTCCTTGCAACTCATGAATATAGCCTTCATAAAGAAAAATAACTTTAAGAAAACAGAACATTGCATTCAAGATAATTTTTTTTATAAGTTAGGAAATAAATTTATATATACTATCATTCTTTACGGTAACTTTAATTTACAAATAAAAGCAGATTTAAAAACTTAATTTTTAAATAAAGCAGCATTTTTTAATTATTATTTTAAAAAATTGATACAACATCACTAAATTAAAATGAAAATATGTATAATTTATATTATTATTTAAAATATATTTTCTATCTATAATAAATAGACAGAAATGCGTAAAGGAATATTATATAATATGCTTGATGTGATGGATCTATTTTTAAAGTAATAATTCCTTCAAGTAATAAGTTTAAAAGCGTATTAACTCTGAGATTAATTTTAATTCACTATGTTCTTTATTGATTGATTAATATTTCAAGTTTAATTGATGAGAACCGAAATTCCATAAGCTCTTTAACTAATACTGACAGTTAGTATCTTATTAAATTCATAAGCTTCTTAAAATATTAATGAAGCAGCAAATTATTAATGGCTAATGTAGTAATAAAATATTAGTTACTGTAAAATTAGCTTTTGGATTGGATTCAAATTAAACCCTTAAGTAGAATTAATCTCACAAGTCGACTTCAAATGTTTTGATAGTTTAGATTGACTAATTAAAGTTAGCTTGTTGGATTTGTGTTTTGTTCTTTGCACATTAAACAAAAGATGATTTTTAGAAAATTATTCAAACTGACAAGAAGTTAACCTTATTAACAACACTTAATTGGAAAGCTAACCAGCTTTAAACTTCTCATTAATAATTAAAATATTCATGAATTGAAATAATAAAATTTAAAATATTTCTTATTTACGTTTAAACAAGAACTTATAAATAAAAGTTTCAAATACATATTTTAATAACTCAGATAATTTCTTGAATAAAGTAATTAATAAAATGATTCGGGCCACAAAGTATCTCTCAATAAAGTAATTTAAAGATGCATTAATCATAAATTCTTTCTCCCTCTCTCTCTCTCATTTGTTAGTAGTATAATAATTATTCCTTAATAATGATATTTAAAAAGATATAGATTCGAATTATATATATATCAAATTTTTTTTAAATTATTATAAAATATAAGGTATATTTTGATTAACATTATTATATGTGATTTTTAATATTATTATATTCTGGTACTGTAATTATGAAAAATAATGTTACATTAATTAAAGATTCCAATAAAGTTATTTCCTATTCATGCACAGAAAGTTATAATAAATGAGGTGACTTGGCAGCAATGAAGTAAACTTGTAAAGCTAGACAACCTGCAGCATCACAAGTAATATAATTCTGAAATTATTGGTGCTTATTTTTTTAAAATAAGCACCAATAATTTCAGAAAAATAAGTCACGAGTGAAAATTAAATAAAAATAATGTAGACAAACAGTTGTTAATTACCAAATTAAAATTTTTACAGAAACAGTTAAAATAATTGAATACGTCCAATTCACATTGACTCGTCAGAGATTTTCAACACTATTAAATTATGCAGCTCGTCAAATAGAAGATAATTTTGTATTCAGAGAAATACTTTTTAATGACTAATACATAACTGGAGATAGCAAGCATAGTTACACGAGATAGAATCTCGATATGATTATTTTTTCTTACATATAATCAAAAATTTGTAGGATTGTGAACTGAAGTCCATCACTTAAGAATTATTTTTGAAAAAAAAAACTGAAATTCAAAAAATTCTCTTGTAAAAAGAAAAGAAAAGAATGCAAAATCTTATTTCCATTTTATTACAGTTTTTACATTATATAACAATATCTATAAAATCCATCTCATTACATTTTATAATATACTATTTTCAAAATTTAAATTGACACACTTTATCTGGAGAATACACTACTCTTTTAAACATAAAGTTTTATATCTGTTACAGTGAAAGTCCGAAATCTGGAGAATGTCGACAATCGCTGGTGAATGTCAACATTCACGTAGTCGCTTGGTGTATGTCCGAAATATTTGCTAGATATCCTCATTTCTCACTTACACCGGCAAATGTCGACATCCACAATGCACTAATGGTGAATCTTGAATATGCGTTTCTCCTCTCCGTATCCGGAGAGGAGAAATGCAGATTTGCATTTTCTTATCTCAATATTTCAGGCGTGAAAAACGTCACATGTGTGACGTAACTTATCGCCTCTCTTAGAAAAGAGGAGTGACCAATCACGGTGAGTAGAGGAAGTGTAGAGGATTTTTAACCCGCGGGACAAACCTGACAACAAACAAATTAAAAACAAATTAAATGTTGTGGTGGAAAGGGAAGCCCGGAAATGGCCTTCTGTTATCTCCTTTTCGAGCTCTTTAATCATCTTTTCAAATTCCACCAAAGCTTGTCTGTGATTGTCGACATATACCGGCGATGGTCCGAAAGTGCAAGAAATGTAATCAATTGTACGGTCTTTCACCAACGTTTTTGGTATGTGTTGACATTCACCGGTGAATGTCGACATTCTCTGATTTCGGTCTTTCACGGTAACATATCTATAAACTGAAAAACAAAATCTACTGAAAGAAAAAAATAACGAGAAATATTGACATTTTCTGAAAGCTGAAATTAATTTAATGACACACAAGGAAAAAAACAGAATGAGTGTGAAGTTAAACTTGTTTTTATTGCTTCTAAAGGAACAAACTGGACTTAATTAAGAGCATTCGAGTTGTAGTAAGCAAAAACGCTATGGTGAGTACAATGTATATGTAATCCAGTGTCATACCTGGCACTACATGCTAAGGCAATTTTCTTAATATTTATGCTCTTTTTTTTAAAAAAAATTGAAGCCATATTTAAGGGTATGTTATAAATTTGCTTATGTTTATTTTGAATTTTCTTTCATCAGATCTTTAGGAATATTAGAATTAATAATTTTTATTCATTCTTAGATTAATAATAATTTCAAGTAATTTCATTTCAGAATTGAAAAAATAAGGTTGATTTATCATTTTCAAGTGATTGCATTGTAAAATCAGAAAGAGATTTTTGTTAGTACTTATTAATAAATCGTAATTTAAATATGTGTTTACGGATGCTAAAAATGAAAGAACAAATAGTTGCTGAATTATTGTTCCCAAATCCTGAAAATTTAGCAGATGAGATTTTTTTGTGTAAATAATGTAACACTATATTTGTGCATATACAGCAATATTGCTTTTCAAAAATGTTAGACTAAATAATTTCTTAATAATGGAATTATTTCCATATATGTTGAACTTTCAGTAATAGAAAAATGAGAATAGTTTTTCGAAATGCCAAACTACTCTTTAACTTAGTTTGATAAAAGTAGTGACATTGCATTCTTCATTAGAGGAAACATTCTATTCTTTTTCGCATTCCGAAAGGTAATGGAAAGCTTTGCAACGGGCGGAACATCGGGATATCGGATGCCAGGAAATCGAGAATCAGGAACTGATTGGAGATCCTTTCCCTTGATTGCAAAAGAGAGATTTCCTGAGATAGGTGTTAAAATTGGCTCCAGGAGATAATCGTAAAGGCTGATTAAATCTCTTAATTAGGGTTGAATGACCTTGAGCGATATCAGGGAATATCATTGTTGGGTATTTTGTGGCATGCATTTCATAAAATTGAATCCAAAATTTTATTTGTAAATGTTAAATATTTATACAGTTATTTTATAAAGTATACACATTTTACAACATTATATGAAAACTAAATAGCTCTCCATTTTTAGCTCTCCTGCTTTACCTTTTTAGCTCTCCTTTTTTATGTGTTTAATTTAGGGTAATAGTAAGTGAGATTTTCTTTAATATTCCATTACTCATACAAATTATTATTTCATTTAAATTTGTATATTGTTAGTCTTTAGTTAGATATAAGACATACATTTAATTACATTAATCAGAATATGCGATAAGATATGCAAAGAACTTTTTAATTAGATTTTCCTTATTTGTCATTTTTTTAACCATATATTTATTACATAATAATTAATGTTCATAATTATTTATACAAACCTTAAAATCATCTATAGCTGCTTTAAGAATTGAACTCATAAACTATTGAACTAGATTACAGTACTCAGTTCTATAATTTAAAGAATAGAAAATGAATAGTAACTATGTAATTAAGTAAAATATTACAAAAATTATTTATAAACAATAATTAATTTATAACTTTGAAGAAAAGAATTCTTTTTTTTTCTAATTTCAGAGAAAAGCAATTTTGAAAGTAAGGAAAATGTAACATACATTTCTTTTTTTTAAGTTAAAATATTAATTTGTAAAAATATTATGCTTTTCAATTTCTTAATAACATTACATTTTATTATAAAATGATAATTCATTGAGAATTTAAAACTAAAAATATAGAAATATAACTATCACAATTTAGTTACTATATAATTTGCATTAACAATGTATCATATGTATAAAGAATTCCAACGTCCGATATTTGTCTACAGAAATTCTTATAACCAATTTAAAACACTATATAATTTATATATTTAATTTCAAAAACTTATTACAACTGGAAAAGGAAAGTATTAAATTATTAATATGCTTTAGCAAATATTCATTTTTATGCTTTTTGAGTAACCAACTTACAGATATCTAGACATCTTTGAGTATATGAGTTGAATTTAATATAAATCCTTCTTAAAAGATTTCAGTCTATCTGTAAAAGATATTCGATATTCTGAGAATTTAGTTACTTCTTAGGTAAATTCCTTTGGGATTTTCTGTTCCATATTAACAAAATCGAATTGGATTTGGCTAAATTTAATATAAAAATTGCTGAAGATTCTGAAAATTTCTTTGATTAAATGAGATAAGCAGAGATTTTTACTTCCTCAATTTAAGGAAATACCACCAACACTTTGTCTATATCACAAATTATAAATTAAATAATCCTGTTAAGGTATAAGCCACCAAATTTCCTCAAAATATTTGTAATGTTATGAAAAGTCATATTCGGTGGAAATACAAATTTTTATAATCATTGATATAATAGCAAATTATGCATAAAGAGCAATATAAATTTTACTAAATCATCCTTCTAGTCTTTTAATTTCTTTTACGATATTATTTATAGAGTTGCCACCCAACCTGTCTAGTGGTTAGCGTAACTGATAACGGATTAGGAGGACCTGGGTTCAAATCCCGGCTCTGGTATGGATACACTTTCTCTTCTTATGTGTTTCTAGTCCTTTCCTCAGATGATAGATGAATGTAACCCGATCTATAAACACGTTTGTGGTGGTGTGACGTGGGTAGTGCTACTCGCCTCCACGACTTGGTTCACAGGTGCCCACCGGTAACGATAAATAAGTAGCAGTTTCCGGCCTTGTAGTGGCGCGAAAGGGTCAATCACCCAAGTGCCCGCCATTGGAAAAAAATATTATTTATAGAGCATAGTAAGCAAATTGAGCTGGTTAATTTGGGGGATTCTTATCTTACTTAAAATTTAAATTATGCCTGTACTAGCTGCTTTTTGAAAGCTCATGTTTTGAAAAATAATATATTTTTTTAAAGATTATTACGAAAATAAACTTTAATTGGTGATAATATCTATGCGCATTAACAATCACAACTACTTAGTGTTAATGAATGCGGTACTGGTTAAATAGAGTTTCCCTCTCGGTTATTGTTACAGATAGCGTGATATATATTTTAATTCAATCATTATTCTAATACAAAAAAATCATAGACAAAAATTAGCGTTTTTGATATTCACTTAAAATACAAATGATTATTTATTTCTTATTGAATATTTATTTCTTATTGTTCTTCCTAGCCACTATTAAAAAGAAGATGATTGTTGTGTTTCTATTTTCTGTATTACATGATGGTGCTTGAAATTTATGTTTCTTCTTTGCATGCGTTGCTCTCACTATCTATGAAATATCTTTTATCAAAAAAGTATTATGCAAATGGTATTAAAAAGGTAAGGTCCTTTAAAGAAATTTATCTGCAATGTGTTGTCAAATGACTATTAAAAACGAGTTTTTTTACATTCTACATGAAAGGAAAATTTCCTTTAGTGTAGAGAAAAACAATTACAGGTTCATTTTTTTAAACAATAAAATGTTTTGTTTGAACTTTTTTCTAATCAAAATTATATTCTGCATTTATTTTCTTATATAGAAATTTTATTATTTTACAATATAACAAAAAAGTAGAAATTAATGCTTTTTATTAATAAGATTCATCAGTTTTATTTATATTAAGTTTATAATAAGATTCAATCAAATTTATATCATGGAAAATTTAGTACCATTTTGAGAAGTTTTACATTTGTTAAAGTGAGCTTTTTAAACTTTCTACAGTTTTTAAATAAATTGACAAAATGCAAATTAATTTTTAACAAATTATTTTTTAAATCGAAATGATTTTTAGATAAATTGAAGACATCAGTAAGACATTTATAAGGATCAAAACTAATGTTCTTTGAGTATTCTTGATTATTTTATCAAGAAGAGAAATTGCTTTATGTATAACATTCTTATTTGAAGGGCTTCTTAGCACTCTTCAATAAGTTGTTTGCCATTTAGTTTATTATTTTAATAGTCACTCAACAGCATTTTTAGAACATGAAGGCCAGTAAAATTAGTAGCTACAGCTTAAAGCTAATTTTAAATATCTACAAACCTCACGGCCGAGTTTGGAATCGAACTCAGAAGCTGTTGAACCAAAGGTAAAGATTATAACCTTTGGTCTGCAAACTTGGCGTCAAACATATGAGGGAATAAATAGAATCAAGTAATATTATAAATCTCTTAAATTATATTGATAGAACCGATTTTAAAATCAAGGTATTAAGATACAGTAAATATTATTATCAATTAAATATTCGATCTACAACAAAAATAGCTTATTCGTCAACAGTTAAACAATGCCATGGGCCAAATGGTCGAATATGTTTTAGATTTTTTTACGATTTACTTGTGTTTATCATTGCCACTGAATATTCATGTAAGCTAAAAGGTTGCTTTTCATTATCACTGAATGTAACTGATCTGAATATTTAAGAGCTACCTGCACTTGAAGAAAGACTGAGAAGCAAACTCAGTATGATGTAATTCATATTCAGAAAATAAACCTTTTGAAAATGATAAACATATAATGTCACGTGATATACTGCCCATCAGATAAAGAGTTGATGAAGATGATGAATACCACTGGTCAAAAACTATTCATTTGTTTAAGGATATTTCAATGGTGTGATAGAGTATATCATTCATTTAATGAGATTAATTGTGGTCTTAAGAATTACATAATAGAGTTAATTCCTCATTAAATGAAATTTGTAATATTTAAAATATTGTTGATTTACAGTTGCATTTTTAATTAAAATTTCTCAATAAAGTGGAATTTTTAAGACCACAATTAATCTTTTTAACCTAAATGATATTGAATACCATTGTTGAATGAAATCGAAATTCAGCAATGTTAGAATACAAATAAATATTAGCTGGTATTTATTAGCAGGTCTTTAGTAAATTTTCTCGAAACAATTATACAGCAATAGAATTATTTTGATTTGTTATATTGTAAAATAAAGTGTGTATTCCTAGACTTTACGCCGGTGAAGCAATTATGTTTTATTAATCTTATATATGTATATATATTAATATATTAGATTATAGATGAAAGTATAAATGAAAAATTTGAAGTGAAAAGAATAATTATGTTCAAAATCTAAATCCTTATTAATCTGAAATATTGAATCAGTCTTTCCTGTAGAGTTATAACTCACTTCTTTTTTAAACAACTTAAATGCATAAATTTATGATTGTAATTGGCAATATTTCTCGATTAAAATTATTATAAAAATATTTTTGTTTAAAATATTAAAAAAGAACCTGCTGTTTTTTTGCAAAATTAAGTTTCTATCTTATGAAAATAGTCATGAGTATTTTATTATGATAATAGAAATTCTAATTTAACATTCAAGATTTTATTTTATTCATTTCAATTTATATTTTGTAACAGTAGAACTCAATCATTTTTAAAGATATATAGATTAAAATGACTTGGATGTTATTTCTTTCATTTTATAAAGTGGCTTCTTTTAAAACTCTTTTTTATGTATGAAAAATATAATTGAACGACATTTAAAACGCGATATTCCTTTAATAATCAAATTTTCTGTTACAAATTCGAAATGTTTGACAACAAAACAAATTTGAATTCTGAGCTATTTCTTTAATAACCCATTTCTTTTCTTAACCTAGATACATGAAAAATCTTACTTTACACATTCTTTCGTAATAATACAATGTATATGGAAGATTTACATCATAATTACAGAGAATGATAATAAAAGTATAAAAGAACGGTAATATTAATATCCAATTAACCTAGCTTCAAACACAAAAGAATTTAATAATCTTTATATTCAAATTTTAATTTTTAAAGAAAAGGAAATGATCTTTTAAAAGTATATGTAAAATCTTTTACTAGACATTTATTTTTAATAATAAACTTTCAATTAAAATGTACTTACTTATAAAATATTTAATAAATATTATGCAAACAAGTATATAAAATGTTTTAACTAAATATTTTGGGATTTATATGTCTATAATTTTCCTTTATAGTTTAGCTTATATAAATCTATTATAATTTTATATACTATGATTATATATTTCTTGAATAATTTTATATCAAATTTTGGCTTAAATTTTAATAATCCTTGAAAAGTTAAAGAATATCTTATAAGCACCTCTTCTTTTTTAATTCCTTAGAAATTTCTCTTCTTTTATGATTTCTCATGTTTCAAAGTTCTCAGGAAAAATAAGTATAACCTTATAAGAACATCGAAAATAATTTAAGGATCTTTATATATTATATTATTTCTATAAATATCACTCTTTATCAATTTCAGAAAAGGATTTTAAACATGTTATGTTATGTAGAATGGAATTCACCTCTACCAAACAATAAAAAAATATTTTTATGTCAAGAAACTGCGTTGGAATTATGAGGAGAAAATATATACCCCCCTGCTTCAACAAAAACTATTTTAAATTATGCTTTAATTAGAAAATTTATTTATTTGTTTAATACTTTATTTACAATTAAATGGTGGAAGATGGCTGTTGCCTTTGGATCGAAAGTCATTGGACATATAGTTAATCATATGTTAGACGTACTTTTACTTTAATTACAGTGCTAAAAGTCACCTGCATTTATAATTTTTGGTTTAAAGTCTTTGATAAACATTTCACCCAAATTTCATATACTGTAAACGAGTGGAAAGTCTTTACATTGCTCAGTGAAGAAAATAGTTTAATATAATGAGCATATCCTATTCATAATCATAACATTATGAAATGTAATGAAATTTTTGAAAGTAAAAAACTCAAAAATTATTGAAAAATTTGAAAATTTAATTGATAAAATGGGTATAATTGTTCTTTAGGTCCCCTACTTCGCCAAATCGCGAATTTGAAGTGCTTTTTCGCGCGTGCTCATTAGTTACTCTTTTGTTTTAGCCTTTTCATTGGTCACTAATTAAGTTTCACTTTGAAATAGCGGCAGAATTTACGACATGGCATCGGCGTTTCTTAAAACACGCCAAGTAGAGGGCCTAAAACACATTTTCACCTTTAAGCAGTTATAATATTAATATATTACGGTGAAAATGTGCTTTAGATTCCCTACTTTTTCAAAATCACCGATGCCATGGTGAAATTCTACCGCTATTTCAAAGTGAAATTAATTAGCAACCAATGAAAAGGCTAAAACAAAATAGTAATTAATGAGGATGCGTGAAAAAGCGCTTTAAATTCGCGAGTTGGCGAAGTAAGGAACTTAAAGTGCAATTTAACCATAATAACAATAAAGGGATGCTATTATATTATAACTTTTATAATAATAATTTTAAAAGGGTATAAATTTAGTTATTATGGACAATCATAAAAGTTATATATGCTTACTGATTTAATATTTAAGCAACTTATCAATATTTTCGAATGTGAAACAGTAGCAATGTATGCAACATTTTAGTATGTAGAAAAATGATAAATTTTAACTATACATTTACATAACTATTCATATAACTATATAGTTATTAAATTTATAGAAAATAGGCTTGTCATTTACTGCAAATTCCTTAATGAATTCATGTAAGAAATCCATCTCAGTATCTTAAAAATTTCAGTCATCTAAATTGTTAAGTGATTTATTTAAATTAATCATTTTGAATTCGAGTGTTAAAATATTAAAATTTACAAACTATGTGAGACTTTTTTGCATTTCATAATATTAAATTATTAAAGATTTAAAAATGCAAAAGAAATTTTTTGGTGTCTAAATTGAATTAAATCAGTTTTATTCATTTCATATAAATAAAGTTTAACAATAATAATAATCTAGGATGACATTAACACTTCAAAATAATATAATCGGGTAAGGGAGAAATTTTTTTGCTTACTAAATAAATGTTTTCTTCTATTAAGTTTCATAAGACATCTGGCTTTACTTGATAATATTGTTTCTTCAGACATTCTTATTTCTTTTTATTATCCTTATAAGTTATTTAAGTTTCTTCTCACATTGTAGAATAGGGATTGAAAAAAGACAATGCAATGATATGATAGAAAATAATAAAAATAAATAAAAATCATTCAATTAATTAATTAGAGTCATGACTATCTCTTCTAGTACATTTTTAACTATATCAAATTTATCTTTGAATAGTCAAGTATAATTATATTAGTAAAACTAGAATTTTATATTTTGATACGAGTTTTACATTACATATATAAGTAAATACATTATTATAATATGATATTCTGATTTTTTAATCCTTTCAAATCTATCTCTTTAGAATACATATTAATTTATTAAATGCATTTTTCTCAATAATAAACAACTTAACTACTACAGTATATTAAACATAGAGATAATATGTGTATTACAAAAGTATATTATACATAGTGATAATATACATTTATAACCATTTAAGAAGTAAGAAATATTATGATTATATTCCTTAAAGATACATTAAATTAAATTTTCTATTCTATGATTTGATTTACTTTACAATATTATTCAATTTTCAAACTGGTATGATTTTTTTGACTCATCCGAATAATATTAATAACTTGTTTTATTAATTAAATTTGCTATTTAAGAAATGTCTTATTTGAATCTAAATATTCATTTTAGGCATAAAAATTAGCTCATAAAATCTGAAATTTAAAGTATTATATTCTTTAGTTTCTTTAAATTTCATTTTTGACAAATAAATTCATTAGCTTTCCTTTAAATATCGAAGATAAGATTGTTTCCTTATTTTTTAATAAATCGTCTTACATTCTCTCAATTGTTCATACAATATTTATGAATTTACAGTTTTCCGTACTTTTGACTTCCAAGATTATTTTTATTTTACTGAAATATTTTGTAGCCTTTAATAAAACTTGAAAGCTTTGAAAGAAACTCTATCAATCAAATGGACTTGGGAATTGAGAAATTGCATTTTTTAGTAATGTATGGTTGGACAGTTTCAAAAAAGAAGGATCATTTATCTACAATATCTTAAAGAGACATAGGAATTTATATACATTTATAAATTTAACTTTTTTTGATTTCTTGAAATATATCCTCATTGTTATCATATGTTACCAATCCTCATTTCTCAAACTAAGATCAAGGCAAATTATGATAAAGATTTGTCGTTTATATATTCTTAATAAAATTTATATTTATCTCACTGAAAGAAAATTATTTTTTCTATAATAAAGCTACTATGCGGAGCTTAGAAATTGTAAATATTCTCATTTTAAGGAACTTATAAAACGAAAATAATACATCTTGCCGATTTTTTAAAATATTCTTATGTCATAAGTACAAAAATAAGGAATATTGGATTAAGTATATTCTTATGTTATAAGTATAGATAACAAATTATATTACATACCTAAAGCTCAAATTTATAAAAGATTCTTATGTATTAAGTACAAAAATAATGAATATTGGATAAGCAGATTCTTATGCTATAAGTATAAGATAACAAATCATATTACGTACCTAAAGCACAAATTTTCAAATTTAATAAGATATTTTTTTTCAATTAGAGAGCTAAATATTTTATGCCTTCTTTCTTATTTTTTACTTTAAATTCCAACTCGTATTTACATTTCATAGCTTATATCACAGATATTTACATTCTGTTCTTCTTTAGAAATTCGAATTCTTAAATGTCTGCATAAGATGAAGAACCAAACAGAAATAATAAATTCTTAAAATAAATTTTATAATGAATATTGTAAAAATAGATGATATTATTCAGGTTTAGAATGTTGAAATTATTACATCTGTATACATTATCATAGTTTACATGAATTTTGATCTATTCAAATCAAATATTATTTTAACAAACAGTAACAAATCTAACTTGAATTCGCTAGACACAAAATCAAGTTCTTATATTAAAACTTACTGAAACATTCCACGAAGTTTTTTTCTATGTCATATAATATACATCAGAATTTGGCAAAGTTTAAAAATAAGTTATATTAATACTTATATTTATGTTGTAGAAATCATCATGAGTGTTAATTTAATTACTTAAAATTGTATGGCTTATAAATAAATAAACGCCCAGCATATATTGAAAAATATTTTTGAAAATTAGTGTTTTTTAAAATGTATATAAAAAGTTTCATTTAAAAAAAAAAAAAAAAAAAAAAAAAAAAAAAAAAAACTTTATAATATTTTGTGTGAATATATTAAAAACTTAAAGTGCAAAATGAATTATGTGAAGCTAAAATAATTAGTGTGAAGCAAAATATAGAGGAAAGACGAGCATGAATTTTGTAGATTACATAATTATATCACCATAAACGGTTAAGCTCAATATACAATTAAACGGTTAAAAAAATTAAGCTGTTTAATGAAACACCAAAAGAAATCGCAGTTAAAGAACACGTTTAAATAAAGAGAAAAACATAAGTTTTAAATATTAGCTTTATTTCCTCTTCGTGAGTTAATTCATATATTTATCGTTTTGTACCTACTCAAACATCTTATATACCTCTTAATAATACAAATGAAGGACAATATAAACAAAACAAATGATGCAAATAAAATTAAGAATAATTTACTTTTAATAAGAAATGAGAAAAATAAAAGTATCTCCAGGAAAGTTTGAACAACTAGCCATGTTAAGTCACTTTAATAATTAAATATTTAGGAAAGATCTAAGAACATTGTGATAGTGTAAAAATATTTTGTCATGAAACAAACTGAAAGCAAATAGGAAATAATAATAAAAAATAATTAGTATAGTAGATAAATAATTGAAAATTAATATAAGAAAACCATAAAATAAAGTAAAATAAAATCATGATAAATTATTAGTATAGTAAAGAAAATGAAATCGAATAAGATCTTCACGTACTAAGAATAAAAATTAATGGAATTTTTTGATAAAAAGCAAAATACCAAATAAATAAAGAAATAATTCATAAATGATATATACTTAATAATCCAAATAAATAGTGAATAATTAGTATGGTAAAGAATATTAAATCGAATAAGCTGCACGCAGTTAGAATCAAAAAACATAATAGAATTTCTTTATAAAAAAGCAAAATACCAAATAAATAAGGAAATAATTCATCATTGTTTAATAGTTAATGATCCAAATAATTAGTGAATTGATGTGCGCGTTGTGCTGATTGTAAACATGGTGGTACTATATTCATTAATATAGAAATAAAAGGATGATTATTTAAAACAATAACAAAAATTAAAAACCTATGAAATTTGAGCCATGGAATACACTTATTTACATTATGCATGACTATGTCTATTAAATTTGTGAACATTTTGATAAATTAACTTTTTTATAATGTTAATAATCAAATAGCATGATTCGAAATTACAGAAGGAATATTTTCTGGCTATGAAATAATTCCTAAATTAATTCTAAAAGAAATTTTCAGGGCTAAGAATTGAAGCTTCAGCTGCTACTAGGCTGCAGCTGGTCTGCTGTCCTCCAGCTTCAAATAAGCAGCTGGAAGACAGCAGAGAGTCTTTTCCCTATTTCCCATTTTGGAAAGGATAGCTTCGGTTTGGTTAGTTGGTTGGTTGGTAGGTTTTATGGCGCAATAAATAGTATTGCGCAAGGTCCAAGAAAGAACATGATACACCAGAAAGGACAGCAAAACCCCTCTGTTAACCTTGGTATTGTGTGACCCGTGCCCGAGATGAATGGAACTGGAATAAAGTCATGTTGAAGCCTCTATTAAGACTGGTGAACTTCTACAGTATTTTGCTTTACCCAGAAACTCAATGTTGGATGGAACTTTACATTTTCGAACGTTTCAAAACTACTCATACAGGTTAAACTTCTGTGGTAAACTGGTCTTTACAAGGTAAAGGAATCGAAAATAAATCAACTAAAGGTGTAAAAAGGACTCCTATGGTAGAAAATACCACAATAGTGACGAAATGGCCCATCTTGTTGTATATGAATGTAATGCCCTTGTTCATTCTAGATTGACTACTTTAGGTAACCTTGATATTAAAAAATTTCATCTTGCGTTCGTGAAGAAACTTCCTGCCTTCATAAAAAATGGGAAATCTTAAAAAATGGAGATAGAAAATTTTATGATTTGGGGTTTGGTGCAAAATTCTTTTAACAGAAGTACTTTGACTGACGAAAAGTACTTTGCCTGATTTCGAGGAAGAAGAAAAAGGATTTGAAACTGAGAGAAAGTACACAATACTTATATCGTATGAAACTAATTAGATGTTCGGTGTACCTAAACATCATGAAAAGTTGCAACAGTATTTAAACATATAATGTAAAAGATTGCAGTTATGAAGTCTTTGGATTTCTTTACATGCAGTTTATGGTGTAAACAAATTTAGTGTATTTTGAAGATTGAGACGAGTGTCATGGCTATTTTCTACATGAAACAGAAAGAGAATTGTTGAAAAAAAAATTGCACGATATTTTTTTGCAAAACCAATTAAAGTGGTGGACATAACCTATCATCTGTAATCTAAACGCTAAAATCCAATATCTTATCTAATCTCTGAATTTAGGGAATCATGGTATTCAATCATTGAATGCAGAGAAGATAGACAGATTTTTTAGAGCAATTGTTACCATCTCGTTATCAAGTGCATGTTAAGTTATAAACAAGCATTTTATTCACTTCATCATCAATAATAATTTTATACAATGATCTAAAGGAAATTATTTTTCAATATTAATGACTGGTCACTAATTCGTAATGAATCATGGCTACCAATATTCGTATGAAACGTTCCATTCCTCTATCTTCAATCTATGGCAGTCCCCTTTTTTTGCGATCTCTATCCTCTATCTGCAATATTCTATGGTTTAGAAAGAAAAATTTAAATTAGTTTTGCCTCTAACCCTCAGAAGGTTTCTACAAACCATTAATGGAAGAAATGAATAAACGAAAGAATCATGCTTTAACTAGCAATGAATTTCATAAAATTAGAATTAGAAAAAAGCACTAAGGAGAGAGGCTGATAAAAACAGTTTCCTACGAATCATTGAACTGGTATCTCATTTGATATAATATTCTTGTGTATTAATAGATTCAATGACTGCAAACTCTTAGTAGTCGTAAACTGTATTTCAAACAGCTAGCATTTCATTTCCATTATTTTGAATTTCGCCGGTCTATCCTGCTTCCTTAACTTCAGGCCAAACTCGGGGCCAATTTTTAAAAGGATTATATTTGCCAAGCCATTGCATACCAAGTTTAATTATTATTTTAAATGTTTTTATTAGCTCATTAAGTTGCACTGTTTCCTCTTTTTCTTAGACCACCGAATTGGATTTTTTTCTTTGTTTTATATTATTTAAATCATATTGCTCTTTGAACGAGTCTTGGCACTTACTGTATAATGAATGCTACAAATATTCACTTGCTAACAATAAAATCAACCCTAGATATGTGATGAAGCATTAAAAGAGGTAATTCCCAACAACCCTTTTCTTACTTACTGCTTTTTTCTTCTTGTAGATATCATAAAAGATTAGCTTTTTTTTTAATGAAACTTATTCATCATTCGCGACATTAATGCCACATGAGTTCTATGCAAAATGATGAAATACGAATTTTACAAAGTAGGTTTACATGATGGTCGTATTAGCAAATACCTAACTATTAAACCCGTTATTTTCATAAATTGTGGATGTCGAAGTTAAAGAAACATGTTCTGTTGTTCTTCGCCCGATGGGCAATGAGCTTGGTTGAGCTCATGGAAGATCTTTTAGATGGATGAGACTCATTTTCTCTTGAATAGTAGCATTTCCACCCACCAGTTATGGTCATTAAGAGAGGGCATGCCTTCTGGACTTTCCTGGCAGGCACAGCTGCTATATTTGGGCAACACAAATGCAATTCATCAAATAACGCAGGAATCCGCAGAGGTATGGTGCTGATTCACTGTTACTGGGACTCACTTTTTGAAGAGGTGACTACACGAAACTTACTCTCTCATTGATAACGAGGTATGCTTCTAACGTTTCTTTCACAAGTCTTAGAAATAATTTTTAAAATACCACCCAGAACCATACACCTTTTGGAGTTCAAATTTTCACTGAAGATATTAGCCATTATTTTCCAATAACATAACCTTTTTTTCACCTGATCGCATTCAAGAAAATTTCCGATTCTTAAATGTTTTTACGAGTATCAGGTTTGATGAGAACGTAGTTCCTCTGGAGTTACATGTTTGGGAAAAAAATATATTCTTTGAATCAATGCAAGCTTACTGATTTCAGCTGGGAAATTCTTTATTCTACATGGGGAAGAGTCCTATTAAAATCTTTTCGATCAATAATCTACAATCCAATATATAAGAAACACCTTGTTCTAATTTTTTTAAATAAATCATAAACGCATAACTTTTTTACATAAAATCATAACGTCATAATTTTTTACAAAACCGTAATCCTCTCCCTACTCATCGAAGCATCCACGCAATCCTCTCGGTTGATGAAGTTTAAGTTCTAATAATCTGCTTTTGAAATTATGAGTAAAAAAATTTATATGAATATTTATAGAATGAAGTATTCAGGTAGAATAAAGTTTTCATACTTTAAATTAAAGGTATAATTAATTTCTTCTATTACTGAAGTGAATATTTAATTGTTATTTATTTAAAATAAAATTCTTTTAATAACTTACCTTCTTTATAAGGAAAAGATTAAAATATAATTATAAGAGATCATGATTATAGGAGAGTTATTTTGATTATAAGAGAGATCAAAATTTAGCATTATAATGTCTCAAAATTTGAATACGTTTTTAATCAGTTAACTCTATTCAGTAATATCTAAAATACATTTTATAAATATTACCTTTTTAAATTTAAAATTTTATATGCATATTTTTAGCTATTTAGACACACGTATTATAATAAATAAGAAGGTAACTGAATGCAAGGGAGATAACATCTAATGCCTAATCATTTATAAATAGGGCAGTATTAATAAATAAAAAAAAATCATATAATACACTGACTATAATATAAACGTAAAACAATACTGGCAAAAGTTTATACATGTAAGAAATTCGTGCATAATTATCAAGAAAGAAAAGTTAATGAATGTTTGAATTCAGAAAACAACATATACTAAAAATGACAAAGAATCTGTTGAATATAATCTGAAAAATAGCAATTTTCAAATAGACTGGAAATTAATTGAATTGCTTAATAATTTGAAAGTGTTAATTTTTTTAATCTCTATCTTTTAGTTTAATATAAATAATAACCTAAAAGTAAATGAAATTAAAATTACTTATATGTATATATCATAAGCAAAATTTGTGAGGGAATGTTAAATCAACCGTATTCGTTACGAGAAAGTGACATAATTATTTGGAGAATGAGATTTGTATATTAAAATGATAAATATAGTTTTGTTATTATTGAGTAGAAAATACTGGGGAAATGAAAACAATAGAAGTATTGAATTGAATTGAATCATTTATTTCATTTTACATCAAACGTATATCAATATTAAACCATGATATTTAAATTACACAAAACTGATAAGTAACTAGAGCAAAATAATTTCTAAGAACATAGAGATTATAAAAATAAATATCTTTGCTTGTACACAAACATTTCATATTTAAATGCAGAAAAATTACAAAGATAACAAATTTATTTATTTTGTTTTCCTTAGTATATAATTTTACGCTTCACAATAGAGAAAAAATCCAGTTGTATCCCAGTTTTTCTTATAATTTAATTTCTTGGCTATAGTTTTTGTAATTCTCGAATGAATTCTCTAGAAAAGTAAATGTTTGTGGAAGTAAACAACTCATGTTTTGTACATTACACAATAAATTTAAAATGAAAATTTTCAAAGAAGTTTAAGGAAGTTTAAAAAGCAAATATTTTTCACAAAGTCATTATTTTTGCAATGGTTGTTTATCTTTCAAGTATATTTTCCCCAAAGCGGAGTGATTGAATCTACAATATTATGTTTTATGAAGAAATTATCTGTGACTGTGCAGCATTAAACAGTACAAAAACTAATACCTCATATGCTTATTTTTTTCTCAACAACAAGCTATTTTAATGACATTCAAGTCCATACTTTAACTTATTCTGACTCTAGCTCCTTCATCCAAATTATCTCATCTGAAACAAAATAATTTTTCTATAGAAAAGGATTGTGTATCAATTACCACTTTTTCTTCACATTAAAATACGCGTATAGTTTTACTCCATAAAATGAATTTATCTCTTTAGCGCGAGACTAAAATAACTTGTTATTGGTGGTCAGATGACTAAGTTTTTTAATCCGCATGAAATCCTAAAATCCATGGAATAAATGCTATTGACTTAAGTGCATATAAATAATTCTGATAAATACTATTTTCGAATCCTTAGTTTGGGATCACCTGCTCTAATGTATTGTAAAAAATTATTTTTGTCCTTGTATAGCATTACATGTTTTGTTTGAATAAGTTATTTTAAGATCATAACAAGCTAAAGATTTGCAATTCTATCTTTATGTTGACATTTCTTTGACGACATCAGATATTCTATGCTTCTTAAAATAGTAATTTTTCCCATTTAAATAATATTAGCCCTACTTTTGCTTGTGTATTTTAGTTAAGGTGTCCATCCAAGTATTAATTTTCGCTCGTAAAATAGGCACACGTGGCATTTTAAAGATATTTTTTTAGAAACAAAAGATGGACAACTGAATCTTTGAAAAAGAGAGAGATATTTTCCATAAAATAATTATTTCTTCATACGCAGTTCTTTTGATTTTTAACATATATGCCAAGTTACACAGAAGTTTATTTTTCTGCTACATTTTTGTTATTTTTTATACGTTTTAATGTTTTATTTTAAATTATTTTATGTAATTTAGTACAATTAATGTACTTTTTTTATTTTCAAAAACTTTTTTTCCTTATTAACTTAATTTAATTGTTCATTATTTGAAAATTATAATATAAATAAATTTTGTTTCTATTGATATTTTTAATTTTTATATTCTTAAATAAAATTAAAATGGTCAAATTGCTGTTGTTGCTGCAACAACATGTGTACAACCTTGCCTGACTTAGCCTTGAATTGGGCTCTAAATGCTAGACAAAAACAATTGGATTGTTGTCTTCATAGTTTATAAGCGGGAACCAAGCAGAAGACCCCTGTGATACTTGACCTGTCATTCCCAGAAATATCATTTCTCATGGAAGCTATTGTAACGTCGACATATTTAACGTGTCCCAGCCTCCATTAGTAAACAGGATGAATCTTTGGTTGGGTTGGGATTCAACCTCATTACCTTCTTATCACGAGAATAAACACTCTAACCAACCAGAACGTCAACATATTTAACAAGTCCCAGCCTCCATTAGTAAACACGATGAATCTTTGGTTGGGTTGGGATTCAACCTCATTACCTTCTAATCACGAGAATAAACGCTCTAACCAACCAGGACAACACTGCCCTAGAAGATAAATTGTAACTGGTGAATGAATTTTCCTATTTAAATTATAGCTTGATTTTTAAATAAATAAAGAAGAATTCAATGTAAATAAAATTAAGTGCAAAAAATATATAGCACAACTTATAAGCTTCACATTTATCAATTGTGAGTCAGATATCTTCATTCACAAACTGTGTCAAGATTGTTTATAGATTGCTGTTTACGAGAACAAACATTGATTTACTATTCGATCTCCATCAGTATAAAAAAATGGACTGATTTAATTATAAAAGTATGCTTAGTAATCTGATTATTCTTGAAGACAAAATTATGTTTACATAGCTATTTCTTTATTTAAAAATCATTCACATATGCATTTAGATTTTATTAAAAATGATGTTGATATTTACCGTTTTAAATTTATAAGACAGCCGCCCAACCTGTCTAGTGGTTAGCGTAACTGACTACGGATGAGGAAGACCTGGGTTCGAATCCCGGCTCGGGCATGGATGTACTTTCTCTTTTTCTCTCTCTCTCTCTGTTTCTTCTCCTTTCCTCAGATGATGGATGAATGTGGCCCGTCCTATAAATGGGTTTGTAGTGGTGTAGCGTTGGTGATGCTACTTGTATCTCCGTGACTTGGTTTACAGGTGCCCACCGGGCAACGATAAAATGAGTAGCAGTTTCCGGCCTTGCTGTGGCAAATGGGCTAATGTATTTACTTGCTCAAGGGTGCCCATCATTGGAAATAAAAAAAATTATCAGAAAAGTTACAAGTAGAAATAAATTCTTCTTGTGAGGGAAATTTGTAAAATTATTAATAAAATTCTTTTAGTTGAAATTGAATGAATGAGAAAAATATGTAGATTAAATATCTTTATTGATATCGTTTAACTGAATATAGAATCGGATTAAAGTTCAGTTAATTTTTAATTGAGATACTGAATTATATAACAAAGTAATTGCTTCCTTATAAATAAATTTAGATAACAAATTTGTAGAAAATATGTAGAATACATTCATTTTAAAACACATCTTTTTTAAAAAATGCACATTTTACTTAAAATGTATGAATAAAATAATAATTTTAAATTAAGTTTATTAAAATTATGTAATGTTTATTAAAATTTAAAATAAATAAAGGTAGAGCTTATAAAAGATTACGAGTAATGTATTATAATTGCTTAAAATATTCGTTAAAAATATTATATTTCAGTTAATAAAATGAGCAAATTTAATGGCAAGAGGAGTATATATATAAAAGTATTATCTAGTGCTTAAAGAATGAGTTTCGCTGAAATTAATATTCTTAAGTAGAAATCGCATTACCAAATGAGAGTTCTCTTTCTCCTTAAAAAGCTAAAAAACAAAATCGTATGTACTTGAATTTCCTTAGTATATTTGTATTTATAACCGGCTTATATTTTATCTAAGATTTAAGTCCGAAATTGAGTTTTCTGCAACAAAACTGAAAAATTGCATTTTTCAAAATGATATAATGTTTAATAACTCTCTGAATATTTTTAAGTTATTAATATCTTATAGTTTGTGAATAATATAAAGTTTGTCTGCTTGGAGGAAATTAATATAAAATATTGAAAAATCATTTTTAACTTTTGGGTTCTTTGAATAAGTCATTATTTGCTCAGATTAATAAAATTTGAATATAATATTTTCTTCGTATTTTAAATGCTTTTAAATAATATGAAAGTGAAGCATTTATGGATAATTTCAATTTTAGCAATATATGTAGAGATGCATTCATTTATTTCAAAATATTTATTCAAAATACGTATTTATTGCTATTTATTATAAAAATAATATTTTAAAAAAGAAGATATCTCTCTTATAACTTTCAAGAGAATATTCTTTGTATGAAAATGATTTTTAATGATATATTTTTGTTGAAATAAGGCTTAGTTTCGATAAAGGAATTTCAAATCTTCATAAAAAATAACAGAGCAAACAAAAAAAAGCATCCTTATAAAAACTCACGAGAATAAAATATAGTAGGCATATGTAACTAAATACAATGAGAAAGAAAAGCACAAAATCTTGCACAACGTTCCAAATAAATTAATCAAAACGATAGAAATAAAAAAACATACATATGTACATTATACATATATCAAAGGCCGTGATAGGCTAGTTCTTTAGGGAGTCAGTCTCGCAATTGCCTGGATGTGGATTCGATTCCCGTCCGACTGAAGTGTTCACTAATGGTAACTGGTACACGTAAAATATGTTATGATCTCAATGTCCTCCATGTTCAAATTCCAAATTAATACCTTTGCGGTATTAGGAGCCAAACCATGCATCTTCTCTGGCTTCCTATCTCTAAATTAAAAACCCAGATAGTGCTGCCATCTTTGAGTCGAAAGTGGTACTTTCACTCTCGGAGGAGGGGGGGGGAGAAGAGGGTTCAAAACGGAACTGTTAAAAAACGGAAGACGTTCTTTCTGACTTCATTCGCCCAGTCCCCTGAGGCAGGCTTGGCACCGCCAGAGGAAGGCGTGGCATCATTGAAAACAACAATAGCATATATCAAGACAATGATTCAGTTATATTTTTAAAAAACCTACCACTTGGATGTGCTGCAAAGTTTTCAATAGGGTGCAAGATACCGTGAAACGACTTCTACATGCCTGTTTCCATTGGATCCAAGGAAATTAACATAAGGCTTTTTGGAATACTATTATACCACAAGAAAGAGGTAATCTCGAAATTGTGGACAGTAAAAGATAAAAACTTTTCTCTGAGTAACTCATGCTAAATATACTCTCTCGGATTTAGTAGTAGAGAACATGATGTCCACATTCCATATATTATGATTCACTGCTCTTTTATTGTTATCAAATATAATATATTAAGAATATTATGAGCATAATTTTTCATTTATATATATATCACTCTAGAAGACCTATTATGCTAAGAAATATGAGATGACTACTAAATGTATTAAAGCAAGATATTTAAAGGCATTAAAAAAAATGTGTTTTGGTAAATGAATTACTTTGATATTTATACTAAAATAAAACAATTTTGCATTTATATTCAACATTTTTCTGATAACCGGTTTTTACTATTTTTCAGAATTTAAAAATGAAAAAGTATATTCTACATGCAAACAAAGAGAAAAAATCACATTAATTTTTATAAAAAAAATGCAAATCTTTTAGACTAAATAAAAAATTTATTGAATCACTACATCATATCCATGAAGAAGGAATTGTTTTCCGTATTTTTATGTATTTCTATAAGTATATGGAAATCAGATGGACGTTTATATTATTAAAATAAATGTAAATTACTTTTTTTATATTTTTTAATGAAAGCCTCAATTATTTTATAAGTTTCTTTTTGATTTTTCCTTTCTATGAAAAGCATTCCAAATTTCAATAAAGAAATCTATAAAGAACTTTGGTGTGATTGATGCCTATGTATTAAAGAAGAAAAATAAGCCTGCAATATTGAATTTTCAGAATATTAATATCAGTTTAGATAAAAAAATACTGAATAGAATCTAAAAATAAAATATTTTTCTCTCTATGGATGACTTAACAAAATATTTTTCTGAAAATATTAATAGACATTTTTTAAAACACCTTGAAAGATCTCTATTTTACATACTTTTTGTGTTTGTGTTAGTTATACGCATTTAATATACACCTTAAAAAGCATTTACATACCTTATTTACTTAATAATGTATTCCAAATTTAGAATTTATTAAAAATAAGTAAAGATGATACAGAATATTCAAGTAAGTACATTAGCCCATTTCCCGCAACAAGGCCGGAAACTGCTACTCATTTTATCGTTTCCCGTTGGGCACCTGTAAACCAAGTCATGGAGGTACGAGTAGCATCGCCCGCGCCACACCATGATAAATCCGTTTATAGGGCACGCCACATTCAGCCATCACTTGAGGAAAGGACAAGAAACACAGAGAGAGAGAAAAATAAAAAGTACATCCATGCCCGAGCCGGGATTCGAACCCAGGACCTCCCAACCCGTAGTCAGTTACGCTATAACCACTAGATAAGTTGGGTGGCTATATATATATATGTATATAAATTGGTACTTTAAACAAACACTAGCAAAGTAAAGTTCAAACTAAAGTGTTTGAACAAACACTTTACTTTGAACAGTAATGTAATAAAAGTATTTATCTGTGGCAGGATAGATCGTAACAGACATCCAAAGGTGTGTATGGATATCATAATCTATGAGATTTCAATGACAAGCTGCATATTGATTTTATTATGACATTTGATCGACGGCAAGAAAATCTTAATAAGTATAGATCGAAGTTTTCCGTTGATGGAAAATCAGTATATATATATAACGTATTGGTAATTGCAACCATCATGCATGTTCCATATCAAGGAAGGTCAAAAGAGTAAATATACTTTCGTATGTTTCTCAAAAGAAACTTAATTTTACAGAGCCATTAAATATCTGAAGGACCACGGTCATAACTCTCATTAGAAATGCAACGGGCATTTTCCAAAGTGAAAGAATATTGCTTAATGTTACTATCAGGCAAATTCAGTGTGTATCAGTGATATTCTATTCCATCGTACAAAGTGATAAGGAATCATGGTAATGTTGCATACACGCTTTATAATGTGTTTTTTATGATACCCTCAAATATCAATAGGACTATAATAATGTATAAAAAGCTAGTGTTTGTATCAATATTGATGGTATGGTCAATAAGCGCCTGTCAATGAACCTATTTTATTGTTCATGATATATGATGTGATCAATGATCTTTTAAGAACATTCCTATAATATTCTTATTACTCGATTGTCTGTGATGATAAAAAGTAGACATTGAATAGTGTTTAAATTGTCAATGAAAATCTCTCCCATACCATATACTACTAATATTATATCCACTATTGTCAAGCAATGTCACTCTGTCTAGTACAGCAGTGATAATTTTCTAAAACTATGATAAGTCCTTACCAAAGTCATTTATATTCTCGTAGGTGGTACTTCTACTAACAGAAAATAGAAAAGTAATTTTCTTATTCAAGTATAAAGAAGCAGTGTCTGTATGAAAATCTATTTGGAAAATCTGTCTTTTACATATTCTTATGTATACATGCCACAAGAAAGAAATAATTCTCTTAAATAATGTTATTGGTATTAACATTTTGCAGTCAATCATATAGACAATTGCTCTACGATGTTGAAATGCATTTCAATACCCATTAGCTAGCTTTTTTGTAAAGGTAAATGTTTCATGGATAATGAGTTTTATTCACATGATGTGAATATAAAAACTCAAGAAATTCTTAAGCAATTCTTCAAACATATATGCTTTTCTTCCGAAATCAAATACCTCTTTCAAAAAAATTGCGATCAATTCTTGAACACTTTACTAAGACTGTTTGAATCATAATATTTTAGCAAATTATCAACATTAGAAAACTTACAAACAAATTTAATGCGATCTGGCTATTATATTTCGGTTAGACTATACTTTAGGGTGCTCCTTTGGTTCTCGCCAAGTTGTGATCGTGATTGATCGCCAAGCTGGGCAAAATCCAATTGCAACATATTAATTGATTGTTCTGTGCCAACAAAAGTCGCCAATAAAATCGATAGCCAAACAAAAATCACCATGTTTGCCAAGGACACCCTAAAATATAATTTTATCTATATTTCAATTGTTTTATCTATATTTGTTTAAATATAATCTAAAATAAACTTCTTTCGGTCCTGAAATTCTTGTACAGATTATATTGATTTGCTAAAAATTTTTAATTTCCTTTTCAAATATATGTTAGTTTTAATATTTTTTTTAAAAAAAATCAATATGTAACTATTTAGCATACAGAAATGCAATCACTGTAAACATTACTCAATATATTTATAAAGAATTTCTTGGAAATAATATTCAAATGTAACAATTTCCACAAAGCTGAATTATGTAAGCATCTTCCGCTAGTAACTAAGCTTAAGTCAAATACGTTTTGGCATTTTAAGGAAATATTTTGAATTGTTGAATCTGTTTGAATTCCTTTAACATCGTTGAATTCCAATTACTGAACAGTATATTTGTATGAAGCTTAAGCATCGTGCATTCATCTGGGATGGAGTATTTCCTCTAAGAATCAGTTTTAATAAATATCCATTTCAAAAATTGAGAGGATATTATAATTTACTAAACTTCAGAATTCATAGTTTCACACCTCAATGGATTTTTAAAAACTATCATTAATTCTAAATTAGTTTCAAGTGTTTTCTTTCATTTATAATATATTATTTAGTGAATAAGAAAAGAGATTTCATTTTCTTAGAGATTTAGTAAAATATAGAACAAAGTCAAATATAATTTTCTCTAATGATTTATATAAATCAAGATTGCGATGATACTTTAAGAAAAGTTTAATTCCTTAGCATACGCTCCCAACATTTGTGCTGTAATTTACAAAATTATCTTTCATTTCTCTAAGTACTTTTCCATTAAAAATTAATTTGATGTTATAAATTTGCAATTCCTTAATAATATTTTTATAATAACAATCTCTACTATAACCAATAACAATACATACTATCATGCTTTTTATATGGTTGATTTCTACTTAAAATTAGAAACCATACCGTAAAATATTAATTTTATATTGATTTTTTTAAGATACTTTCGAGATTATATATTTCAAAAACAATGACTCAAAACTGAAACTATAGTTATTTTATCAGATACAATTTTCAGCCAAACATATTTAAATATCTGAAATTTTATACACGACGTTTTAATTTAAATATTAAATAAATGATTTAATTTAATATAGGGGTTTTTTTCGGAAGAAAAGTATTTCCGTGAAGAAACAAAGGATTTTAATTAATTCAAATACTAAAAGTAATATCAGTGTCTGCATTGTTATCGACTATTTTAACTTGCATTTTGTGCATGCATCATATAAGTATGACATATTGGATATGCATGTAGCTTTTAAAATTGCCCAATCAAACACAAATTCCTTTAAGTAATTAATACTATAGTTAAAAATATATCTTTCAACAAAATATCGTAATTTATTTATAATTGCATGTTTTAAACTTGTAATGGAGGGATGAATTAATTAATGATGTCTTAACATTATTTTTTCAAGTTTTAATATATGTTTCTCATTAGATGAAGTTAAAAATGTTTCAATTAATGAATAATAACAATTTGCATCGACATACATTTGTTTTGCTTGAAATCATTTTATATAAATAAACATACTAACTATTTATCAGAGTGAATATTAAATTATAATTTAATTAAAAATAATAATTTATTTATTATTCAACAGTACAATAAATTATTTTGCTAGCAATTTATTTATTACACTTTCTTTGTTAGGTTTAATTTCAATATATCTATATAAGAAACATTAGTGGTAAAATTATAGATAATTTCTTAACACAATGTACTTATAAACTTAATTAAATTTATTTCAAAATAAATTTAGTACAATGTAGTTTTTAACAGTAAACATTAATCAGTACATTCATAATAATAAATCTCTCTTTAAAACATTAATTCCTTTTATCTCGTAGTTTAAAGTGTATTCTTATTAAGATGAATAACAACAAATATTACTTAGTGACTAGTAATTCAAATTTAATTAGATAGTTCAGGAATACCATAAGCCGCTTAACTAATACTGACAGCCAGATCTTATTAATACTATAAGTCTTTTAAAATGTTTACAATTATATAGTAATAACTATGACTAATGTTGTAATTTTAAGACGACAGTTTTCATTATGAAGTTAACTCTGTGATTTAATTTAAATATAGTTAAACTCTTATTTGAGATTTATTGGTTTTCAACTTGAAATTTAATGAATTATGTGTTGCAGTTGGTTAAACTTGTCAATATCTTCAAAATAATCTTCCAAATGTACAAGAATTTCTCTTTTATATTTAATATTAAAAATCATTCTCTATTTTATTGATACATTGAATTTAAAATCTGCTTAATTAAATAAAATTATAATTCATTCGAATAACATATTAAGGAATACTATTAAATTCTTGTACATTTGGAAGACTATCTTCAAAATAATCTTCCAAATGTACAAGAATTTTTCTCTTATATATTTAATTTTAAAAATCTTTCTCTATTTTATTGATACCTTGAATTTAACAGCTGCTTAGTTAAGTGAAATTATAATTCATTCAAATAACATAATAAGGAATACTATTAAAGCACACAAATAATATAGAAACAGAAAAATTAAAGATAGTAATAAAAAATAATATATGAAATAATCGCACTTTTCCTATTTTTTTAATTTAAAATCTTCTTAAATGTTATTTTCCAATAAGGTTGATTTAAAAGTTTTAATATTATGAAAAGATGAGCTAAACATTTAAGAAAAACATTCATCTTTATTTTTTTAATATTTTCATAAAAATGAATCTGATAAAGATTCCCTAATTAAAAATGTTAGTTTTGCGATTATTTAATATAAATTAAAGGGAGAGAATGCTAAAGTCAGTGCTTTGAAACTTTTATATTTGATGTATCTTTTTATTATTATCTTAACAATTAATCGAATAATCTTAAAATTTTTTGGACCCTGTGTGCATTGAAATTATAAAGAATGTTTAGATTCCTTAAGAACACATTTGAGTTGTCCTGTTTTTGAATGAATACAATCAATATTTTCTATTTAAAATAATCCACAAAATCTGATTAAAGTTGGTGTTATTTTCTTATGATTAATGATGCTAAAGTCTGTGACTTTACAAACAAGTTCTTGTCTTCAATAAAGCAAATATCGAAATTCGATTACAAAATTTACTGAAAAGTAAAAATAAAATTTGAAAATTTTACATGAAAGTTTTAACAATAACACGAAAATAAAAAAAAATAGCTTACATACAATTTCCTCAATTTTTATTTAAACGTTTTGTTCAAATAATGCAAAACTTTTATAAAAAAAATAAAATTTTAATTAAGTAATTTTTCATATAAATTTAATTAAACATAAGTTAAATTCTTTTGCAATTTGATTTGTGTTAATTTGCACAATTTCTCATTATTATAAAAAAGAAAGTTATAAATAACTTTTATTGTTTCAAATTTCTTTCTATTGAGTAAAATGGAAAATTTATTTATATATTTTTCATTTTGTTTTTATCTACCCATTTTATTTTCTATACTCATTTTTATACATTCTACTGATTTTGAAATATCACAGTTATTAATTAAATCATTAGGAATTTTAAAAAAATATTATGAGAAATGAAGCAACTTTATATTTATTTAAAATCTAATTCTATGTGTAACAATGCACAAACAGATCATTAACGGCCGTATTCACCAAACACGGGCTAACTTCAGTGTAGCCTATCTCAGATATAACTCAACTCTAGCATGACTATCCGTTTCTTATTCACGAAGCGGGAAAATCCCCGTGTAAAACAACTTTGGAAGTAACCGAACACGACATGTAAGACAGCTTCTGATTGGCTAGCAAAATATGTAAACAAAGTTTCGTAGAGAGCGGGAAAATATATCAATCTTTTATTCAATCTATAATAGCTACGAAAATCAACTTCATCCAAAGTTTCAAAATCATTTTGCCGACTTTCATACACATATCTCAATCTTCCTTCCATTCATTCAAGATTTTGTAAATCTTGCACATCAATGTCAACAAACATATCGCTTAAGTCCGCCATTGTTTGCTGACTCGGCTGTAACACTCCGAAATCGTAGGGTTATTCTATTGATCGCTATATAGGCGAGTTAATAACCCATATAGGCGAGTAAATCGCTATTTTTGTCGTGGTGAATAACCTTTCATGAATTAACTCGCCCTTTACCCTGAAACCTCGTTTAACTCTGGTTGGTGAATACGGCCGTAAAAGGAAACGAATAAGATTTTTTTTTAGATCTTAACGTCACTGTAATACATAAGTAATACCTTAAGATCGATAATGAAAACTGAATTTTCAAATCTTATAATATCTTTCACACCATTCTCATTGAAATTACTTGAAATGAAATTTGTCTATTTTACGAATATCGATTATCAATTAAAGGATAAATTAAAATTTTATTAAATAATAAATGTAAATAAGATTCTTTGAAATATCCTTTTCCATCTTTTAACAATAAAAAATGTTAAAAATATAATTTTGAATACATAATTTAGAATCAAAAGCTATTTTTAATTAAATAAATATTTCAAAATTTCTTTATATTTGAGTTCCAGTATTGAATGACTCCTATATTTTTACTTGGAATTTTAATAATTAAATTTTCTCATTAGTAGAGGTGCATGATTATCTATAGGAATAATTGAGAAAATATGTAATAAATATAAATTCTGGCTAGCATTTAACTTACATAAAAAAGTATATTAATGGAAGCTTATATTTTGAGTTCTAAATAGATTTATCGTCTTTTACTAGAACAAATGTATTTATTAAGTTTCTTTTTAAGAAACATGATATTTTTCTCTAAATCTTAAGTCCCTTGTATCTTTCATTTTTTAAACTGTCCATACAATATTTATGAATGTCACTTTCTTTAGATTTCTGCACTTTCAACTTTAAAGTTATGATTTATTTTTCAGTTTATATTTTTCTCGTTCTCTATTGAAATGTTTTATAAGATCTGCGATTGCTGAACGGCTTGAAGAAAGATTCTATCAAGCAGAAAGGGTTTAAAAAACATTTTGGAGTTGAAAAATTGTGTCTACTTTATAATATATGAAGAGGCAGTTTTAGGAAAAAAGAGATTATTGATCCATAATACTTTTAGCAGACTTCTTAAAAATCTATATATTATTCCATCTTAACTTTGGTTTTGAATTTTTGCAATACATTTTCATGAGTTTTTGAAATCATAAGTCCTAAATTAGAATTATGTTGATAAATTATAAATATGAAATTGAATATCATAAAACAAAAGTTTTGTTATCATGTTTTAAAATTTTAATTATTATAGAAACATTGTATCTTGTATAAAATAGTCTAGTAAAACATTAAAATAATCTATGAGTGTATATATTCAATTATCAATAATTTGATGTTTCGTGTTATTTTAAGAAATGATAATGTTAATATTTTTGAGCCTATTTACATAAACATACTGATTTCATTGCTGATTTTTCTTGCATTGGAGCTTAATTTTTATTTACTTTATTATTTATATTAATTTTAAAAGGGAAGAATTATAATTGTGTCTTATTTTTTCTCAAATGAACTGTGATTCTAAAATTAATGGATAAAAGCCATAAATGGTACAATGAAATAATTTTTAATGTAACATATGCACAGAAATAAAACATTGAGGTACTAGAATCTGTTTTTGATTAATAAATTGACCATGATACCATATAGAAATATCTTATAATGAGTCTAAATTATTCTTTAATGTATGATTTTTAGCTGCTTTTCATCAGTTAGATTAAAATACAAATTTTATTGATAATTAATAATTGTATTTTCATCAACAAAAATACCTTCATTTAATATAGATCAGTTTTGATTAAAATTTATTCAAACTGCATATCATTATATCATCTTACATTTCAAGAAAAACATCCAGAATTTTAACAACCTATAGATAAACCCTTTAATAATTAATTTTTCTTAAATATATTGATTGAAAAATGATATTTCAGAAAGTTATATTGGATATTTTTCTTAGCATTCCTGCAGACAAAGTATGTTTAAATATTTTTGCTGTCTTTAAAAAAATCATTTCTTGATATTTTGTGTGTTTCTTATTTGTTAATGAATGAAAGATAAGAATGTCTTGTGTAACAATATCTTATGTTTTTCTGATTATCATATATATATTAAGTACGGCTCATTATTTTGATATATTCCATTTCTCCAGAAAAATAATTAAGATTTATTTTTAAATTTATTGGTTTTAATTTATTTAAATAAATAAATAACGTGTTCAAGATTTAATTACAACGTATGAGAATTTCTTCCTATGATTTTTTTTTTATTTATACTTTAATTTATTATGAAATATAGGTGCAAGTTTATAAGAGCATGCCTAAATTCTTTAGTTGAGAAGAGACTTGTCATGCAATTCCATTAATAAATATTTAAAAGAGAAAATTGTTTTGAATATTTAAGTTAAATATTTTGAAATTTAAATAGTAGTTTTTATATTTTTAATTTGTTTTTACTATAATTTATTATAAATATTTTATAATACAAAGAAAATTCTTTCATATTTCTTTTCAAAAAACAACTCATTATTTTTTTTCGTTTCGGTGAATATTATATAATAAAACTGATATTTAGTGTATTTTTTAATTTGTGTATTTCAATAACATATATATGATATTTCATCATCAGTTAAATTTAATTTTCCATCAAACCAAATATTATTTTTACATATTTAAATAATAAATCATTTAACATTTAAATTATCGGCTTATTTTTGGAATTAGAATTTTTTTTATTCATAAAAAATAAATCATAATGATTTCACTACATAATTATACAATGTATAGCATAATTGTATATACGCTGTATAGCATAATATGTTTATAGCATAATTGTTTAACAAATAGCTCCATAAAATTGAACCATATTATTTCCACAAGAGAATGCATGAAAAATAAATAATTCCTTTACAATTATAATAAAATTACTTTTATGACCGTCATTTTTAACGTAAACCATTTAAAAATTTCCATTTTTTTTAAACAAATTATTGTTTCAAAACTTACAATTGTAAATTTTCATAATGTTAGAAATTCTGTCTTAAAATTTTTACTGTCATAGTTCAAAGCTCTTACTTTAAAATTAGTACAAAGTTAGCTCAAAAAATGAATAATAAATATTGCAGAAATTAAGAAATGAAATAAAGCAATCGATTGATAGCAAAACTTATATTATTTTTCTTTCATAAGTTAATAAAAATGAATTAAAAACATCTACTGCAAAATAATATTATTAAATTCACTGGCACAAAGAAGCTAAAATTAGCAAAATAAAACACTAAAATCTTTTAAACATGTTTAGTACTATATATAAGAAATAAAATGAGGTTTAATAAAATTATTTTGAATTTTCTTCATTATATTCTAATCCAACTTGTATTAATCCTTTAATAAAATGTCTAAATTACATCTCAACTTATAAAAAATTTATTTTGTATAACACAAACTCTGAATATTGTACAATAAAATGTCTAGGAATAATGGCAACTCAGCTGAAATTACGTTTTCATCCCTTGAAGAAAGTAAAGAAGGTGAAGATAAACATGTGATAAAAATTAAAACAAGCTTCAAAATTTCGTGAAAGAGTAAACATTTTAAATTTACATGGAAAAATTTTTAAATCTTGAAACATATGATATAAATTTTTATACGATTTTTATTATCTTGAATATATTATAAGGAGTTTTATTTTTACTATAAAGTTAATTCTTTTTTTGAAAGAATGTTCCTAGCCTTTGATACATACGTAAGTACTGTGAAACATTTAATTGATGCTTGAATAGAATTTTAAACAAAAAAGGCAATGAAACTCTTCAAAAATCTCTTTAAATATTCTTGAACAATTTTTTAAAATTTTTTTAAAAATTATTAAAGAAGTGTGTATTTAATCAAGCAATAATAGCTTGGATTAAAAAAATTTCATAAAAAGATTCGTCAGTTGGGTAAACAAAATAAAAAAACAAATATTTCTGTAGGCAAACTCAAATAAATTAATATAACAATATATCTACATGCATTAACTATAAAAATTATTAAAAAATAAAAAATGTAAAAGTTTGAAAAATTGATTTATTAGATTAAATTTGATTATTATCTCTGCATCGAATATATGAGATTATTCAAAATAATAGAATCTGTAAAATATTCACAGCAAAATATTTCTTAATTCAAAAAAATCAAGACATGCAAAAGATATTCTTAGTTATAGTTTGCAAATTAATTTACTAAAAAAATTGAAAATTTTATTGTAAGATTGATAAAATTAAAAAAAAAGTAATATCTCGGAAAAGTTTTTATTTCTTTTAAGAATAATAATTCTAAAAAACTGTTTAAATTTTTTTGTTCCTGAATAAAGTTTAATATTTATTTTAAAACAAATTTGTTCAACAATTTTTTATTCATAATTATATAATAAAGTTCATTTTTTGCCTAGATTTAAGCTTGATTAATTATTAATAAGAAGATTTTTGGATTTATGGATATACATGAAAAATAAAGTAAATCTTAGGAAATTAATCCCATTATTAAAAAAATTTAATTGACTAAATTGAATGGTATACAAGGAGATATTTATAGAAGATTCTAGGATATTTAAGAAATTAATAACTACTGTAGAAATAATAATTATCTGAAAAAGAAAACAACGATTAAGTATTACGAAAAAAAATGCGTTCATAGTAAATGATTTTATTTCTAAAATTAGTATGATTTTTTAATACAGAGAAACATTTGCATCATAGAAGCATTTTTTCAACTAAAATATATGTGAGAAGCTAAATACACTAAGAAAATATTCTTTATTGATTAAAAACATTTAATAAATAAATGTTTTTTTACAACTTATAACTTATTTATATGGTTCTTTATACTCCATTGATAGGTCACTATCATCTAAGTGGAAATTCAGTTTTATGTCGAATATTGTAGTATGGAAAAAAGATACCTATCTTTTTTCTGTACTTCAATAGATTTCCTTTCTGATTTTTGCATGGACATCAATCGAAGTTTGTGCTTGGGATTTTTTTCTTTTTTTCGCTTTTTACGACACATATACACAATCTATAAGTATTCTTGAAGTCAACTTGTTTTAGATTTAATTAAAAATCAATTAAAAATTCATAGACTTAAGTATTCAGAATTCAAAATAAATTTCATTAATTTGAAATTCAAAATAAAATTACATATAAAAGTAAATACCTCTAGCAATTATATTTTACTGTAAATTTATGTATGTTTTATTAAATTTAATTTCACTAAAAATTGAATTCGGTTTAAAATAGAGGCAATTTTCCTGAAGCAATTTAAAAATAATTGTTGAGCTTCTTTTAAAAGAATAAAAATTATTCTGAATAAATTATCCATTGACAGTAGTATATTTAGTACCATAATACAAAAATATGTTTTACATTTAAACCATGTAAATTCTAATTTATTAAAATTAATTCAATTTTACTTACACAATAGATAACTTTATTTTATTTACATCTAACTTTTATTTGTTATTTAAAATATTTATAATGAGATACTATAAAATTTACCACAAAACATTCAAAGTTCTGTGACTATACATATAAAACTAACAGTTAACAAATAAAATTAATAAAAGGCATTAAATAAATCAAAAGATTAAATATAAAAAATTTTTTTTTGATAGTAAACAAAGGAGGCGAAGTAATGCAATCAAAAAGTATATCAAGAAATAATTTGCATATTTAAGAAAGGTTTTGACACATAATAAATAAAAGGAAGCATTTAACTAAAATGCTAAATAACCAGTAAAAAACTGACAAAAATATAAAATGCATTTTAATATTTGTTCAAAAAAGAGGTAGCACGTTTCAAAATAAAGCAAAAGCTCTAAGCGGAGGTTAATAAAAAATGCAAAGGATTAAACAGCATGTTGAAAAAATTTAAATCTAATTTTTTGAGTTACTTAACTCAAAAAATTAGCTAGTACCAAAAGAGCAAAACAAATTAAAGTAGAACAGAAAGGTGTTATGAAAGAGAAGAAAGAAAAAGAGCTAGAAAAATTGGACAATCAGAGATGAATAATAGAAGGTGAGAAAGAACAATAAATAAAATGAAGGAAAAAGAAAGGTAAGAAAGAAAAGTATCACCATACAAAAGAAAAACAAGCTGGAAATACAAATGCACAAAGACACAGAAACTAAGGACTTAATAAGAAAGCCAGAAAAGAAAGATAATAAAAATGCATTGAGTAACAACTGAGTGAAAAGGTGAGAACATATTAAGAAGTAAGCCGTTACTGATACATAACAAATTGTTAGGTAGCAAAGAAAAATTGCTTATGTGCCGAGACTAACATTAAACGTGTTGGAACTTTCTTAAGTAATATATATCTAATTGTATTGATATATAGATTATGTATAAAAGTACATAAATTTCATAGAAATAGCGTATTATGAATAATCATTGTGTTATAAATAATTATTTTCCATTAATTTGTGAATTTTATTACTAAGTCAAGCTCAGAGAAAATTTAATAATTATAAAGAAGTGTGAAGTTAATTGCAAAAAATGTGTACTAAAAATAATATTTCATATTTTTTTTCAAAATTACGCAGTTTTTAACAATATTGTGTAAAATTAAATGATATCATGTATGAAATAGAACATGAAGATGACAAAAAATTCCTTAACTCTAAAATTAGGGAGGAGTTAATATTGATTTAGAAGCAGTCGTTTTTGCTTTTGAACACAAATATGGAATAAAAATATTACTTAAAGTAAAATATATCTCATATTAAAGATACGGAAAGATATTGAGTAAAATATCAATGAATAATTATTTGCTTAACAGCATGGATCGAGTTAAATAATAAGAGTTATTTAGTATCAGGAAACCTGTTGTAAAATACATCACATAATTTAGAAGTGATTAAGAAAAGTAATGCCGGAAGAATCAAAACAATGTGAACTATTTTATTAAGAGAACCAAGATTTAGAGCAAAGAAAAAAATTATTTAATAAATCGTCGAGTAGATGCCACATAATTTTGAAAGCAGAACAGATTCAAATTTCGTGTCAGTCATTCTAAATAATTTCGTAACAAGAACGCCTCCAATTCATCTCATAAGTTTTTTTTCATAAAAAAATATAGTTACTAAAATTAGTTCGTAATTCTCAATATATTTTACCTCATCAAAATATTTATTAATGATTATATAGGATAATTGTGAAATACTAGAGAATAGTTAATTAAAATATTTACTAATTAATTAATATATTTAAAGGTAGCCCGCTTTATATGCA
>JAPDSC010045804.1:0-13568 GCA_026290005.1 Latrodectus geometricus
TTTATTTTGAGGTAGACATTTTTTAATTAAAAATTAACCAACAATAAATTCTTGTTAGTTAAGAGTCATATTATATAATAGTTAAGAAAGACGCTATTCTTCCAGGCACATCAGGTATGTTTATTGATGGTCTATTTTCATTGTAGAATCAAACAAACAGTAGGAAATTACACACCTGATAATGAATACTATTAATAGAGAGAAGATCAATCGATCCACCGATAATCACCTTTTTCTACTTCATTATTTTGGTTTGTTGTCTAGGTTACGTCTCGCGCCCGCTATTGATATGTCGTCACACCTGATTTCATTCTTCTGGAACTTCTTTTGTTTCCATTTCTAACTGACTCAGGTTTATTTATGTTCCATTCTGCGAATTTATTCCTGATTCTGTGACGAAATATATCAAGTAAGGTCATGGGTATCAAATTGCGGATGGAAGCGCGTGTACTTGAAAGATTACGCCGCAGACTTTTATTTGTGAAAGGCAGCCGATAGCATCTTTCTCCCTTTACCATAAATAGTATTATATTCTGAGCAATCTCAGTTTTCCTTTAGTGTATCACTAGTGACATAGAAATGGCTTTCACATCACTGGTGATACATCGTAGCGACGCTGAAATGATGCTTTTGGGAAATAGAGATTCAATATGACATAACATAAAGTAAATTGCAGACCAGTTATCCCATATCGCAGTGACTTTTATGCCTTAATATAGTTAAATACTTACTTGAATCAGTATTAGGAATGTGCTATATACACGAATGCTTAATATATAAAATAACCATATCAGTAATTACAATACTATTAATACTTATTTGTATGAATACTTGGAATAGGCTATGTACATAATTGTTTGCTAAAGAAAATAATTATTGCATCTAATTATATTAGCTTAAGTGTTTATTTATATTAATATGTGTGAATATATTTGTGTATAAATGTTTAATCTATAAAAAAATACAATACCAAATTATAAATAGCATCCTAAATTTACTCAGAAAAATATGTTCCAATATGCACATTATGATAGAAATATGAAAATAGCTTTCCTACATAATAATAAAAATTTATCATTATGATTATTTTCATAAATATTTATATAAAACTTTATTTAAAAATAATAATATTTTTTATATTTTAAATTTATATATTATTTATACATAAATTATTAATTTAAAATAAATATTTTATTTATATTATTAAAATTACATATTAATTATATTTAAACGAATGATATTTTTTTTTAAATTTTAAATTATATAGTAATTTAACATGTTACGATAGTTTAAATAATTTAACTATTTAAACTATAAAAGAGTAATTGTACATGTCTTTAAATTGGCTAATTTTAAAAAAGTACTGATAAGAAAAATTTTATTCGAATGCTAGTTATTATAAGCAAATGTAACCGTTTCGTAAACTTAAGCAATATTTTCAAAATTCAAAAATAGAGGTGATATCTTAGTTTCTTATACACACACAAAGGTGTAATTAGGTATCGGTTTTTATGTAAATAATGTATTGTTGAAGTAAAATAAAAAGTATTTTATCAAGAAATAATATTTCAGTATAATTTCTTGATAAGTTTTATTTTTCTTGATACTGAAATATTATTTCTTGATAAAAGATTTTTTTATTTTATTTTCATTACAAAATTTTCTTTATTTTTCGAAATTATATGAGAAAGGTTACGAAGACCAAGAACTCATTTCATAATAACTATGCTCATTTCTCGCTAAACTCAATAAAAATTATTGTAATAAATACAAATTTTTGAAAAACAAACTTTAATTTTATAAATATCAAATGTTGATTGGTGAAAAGATTTAAAATTATGATGCTTTCATTGTTCCTTTATTTCCCACATAGCACGTGAGAACTTTTTAAAAATTTTTAAAGAAAATTTAAAAAGAATTTATACAAAATTTTATTAAACAGTTGAGATTTCATGGTCTAAGATTTTAAAGACTGTTAAATCTTTTATTTAGATTTAACATCTAAATAAAAAGAAATCGACATTTGGTTAAAAAAAATTAAAAGCGTATTTTGTAATTAAAAATAATTGAGTTCAGTATTCATAATCATTCAAGGATTAGCAAACATTTGAATAACTCTGATAGCGTATTACTAATATCTGTCAACTGAAATAATGATCTGTCTATATACAAGGTAAATAATAAGTTGCATATTAAAAAAAGATTTTTTTTTAAGTCCCTGGAATTGATAGTTCTAGTTTTCTGTATCTTCGATCACATAAAACAAGATGCTTAAAATTGTTATTGGTAACTTTATATTGTAATTAATAGCATCTTCTATATTGTAATTGGTAAATCCTCATTAGTACACCTGTGTGGTGATATAAGTATACCAACGTGACTGCTATTGATAATTTCATATTGTAATTGGTAATATCTCTTGTGTTGTAATTAATATAACTTTATTGGCTAATATATATGTTATTGGTTAAATCATCTTGGATTTATAGATAACGGGTAAATGATGCAAAATTTAATGGAATGCATAGTTTATAAGTTATATAAATAAGATAGAAAAATAAAAAAATAAAAGAAAATGAATGACTTACAACTAAGTATCAAATAAGATATATCTGTTTCAGTAACTCATATGAAACTCACATTAACTTTATGTATGTAATATCATGAATTACATCATGATATTACATTTATGATATTATTCTTTTATGTATATTATATTTATGAATATCATAAATGTAATATCAATACCACTTTATGTATTTAATATCATGAGTCACACAAAATTCAATATATTATATATTCAATATAATTCAGTATATTAATATCAAAATTTAATATATAAAAGTATATAATTTTCATTTAAACGATAACTAACTGAAAATGCAATACTCTAGCATCATATTTTTAATTATAGAACTCGGAGTCCTCCTCGATCGGTTTCTTAATGTTTCTGCTCGAGAGATTTCTGTTATATCAGAATTATATTTATATATATATTTTTAATAACTCGAAGTTCAAATAAACATTATACACATTTGTTGAATAAATATATAGTACAAGTAAACTCATTGAAACAAACAAACTAAATTTTGTAATTTTTCTTTTGAATCTTGAAACTAAATTTAATGAATTTAAAGATTCAAAATTACTGTTAGAGAAGTAGAAATTTTCAGTAAATATAATGAGTTTAGATAATGAGAATTTGATAGTTTGTATAATATATTTTGTAACATAAATAATCATAATAATTTTATTTATTTCAGATTTCTAGTTTATCATTGTTATAATAATTTTACTCCACATTTATCAATACTGAAATAATTTTATAATGCTAAGATATTTTCCCTTTTAATTTCTCTAGTTATATGGGTTTTTAGAATTTTCAACTATTCTTTTTTAAAATAATTGTTATGAAGTAAATAATTTTTGTAAAGATTTTATATTTTAATGAGCTTTTATACCCTTTTGAACTACACTATAAGTACATCTCATTTTATTTGCTAGTTAAATATTTTTGGAGAATGAAAAACATGAAAATGAGGCTATAATAATGATATTTAATGTTGTTCTATTGTAATCAATTGTCACTTTATTTAATATTCTCTAATAAGCCAAATCATTCAAATTGATTGTTCATTTAAATTTAATTAGGATGAAATTTCAATGTTAAGTTTATTATAAAATGCAAAATTGCAATGAACTCAGATGAAAGAGTAAAATATATTAGTAATACAAAACTTTTAATGTAAACCATAAAATATTTTTCTGTAAGTACGATCATTAAAATGCTTTCAAGGCCAAAATTTGTACTTTGAAAAATATTTTACATATCTTTAAGTAAAATTTTTAATACTAAAAAAATCTCTAATTGCCTCTCGTTAATATCAGGTCTCCAAGGTTTAAGTTTGTAGGAAAAAGTCAGAGATGGCTGATATCTTGAAAATGTAAGGAATTATTTTATTCATCAAAATTTGCATTTATCTATTTAAGTTTGCTATTTAAATGGCAAATTGTTCAAAACAACAGTATAAAACCAGGCGAAAGAAAGTTATTAAATTTCTGGAGCGTTTCTTAAAAAGTTACAGGAATTAAATTCAATGACAAATTGTTGATATAGGAAAAGAAATGGTGGGGTTATGTCTGATGAAAATGAAGGATGATTATTTCAGATCCAATTCCTGCAAATTCGTTTTTTCAAATTCCAGCGTTACCATTCCATTATAACTTAGTAGTTAATCTGTTGAACAAATTGGACTGTTTTCTTTACATTTTTACATCAATTTGTCCAGTTATTACAGTATGTTTCAATCAAAGAGCCTAATCGCTGAACCATTAAATCAAAATTGTTAAGCCACCAAGCAAACATTATCAGTTAGGTAAAATTTCCCGGACTAAGTTGATATATATGACTTTATTGAAAGAATCAATCCAAATGTACAGAACAGCTCATGTATCAAGGAAGAATAAATATAAAAAAAATCAAGCATTCAAAGTAATAACATAACAAAATAACATGGTAACAGAAGTAAAAATTAAAGGAAAAAAATCAACGAGGAAAAGAACATAAGAGGTGTTGTCTTTATCAGAAGCTCATGAAAGTTCTGGCAATTTGTATATTTCCGCAAGTTTTTGAGAATCTTTATCTAATTTTGGGTATACAAGATGTTCTACCTATAGTATGTTTGACTATGGTATAACCTATAGAATCTTTGACTATGGATCTATAGTATGTTTCTACCTATAGTATGTTCTACCTATAGCCAAATACATCATTAACCTGTGTCACGAAAGAACTCATACTTCATAATACTGATGAATAATACGATAAGTTGCGAATTTTCGGCAATTTTATTACTGATGTGAATAATTTTTAAAAAATTTTTGAGTGGAATTTACAGCTTGCGCATGATTTCTTTTGTAAGCTTTAAGATACTCTCAAAAAGGAGGTGAAATATGCAATTTCCAATCAAAACTTGGGGAAAATATTGAACCAATGTCAAATAATAATATAGCAACGCGTTTAAAATTGGCAAAAACATCTACCCAAGCTATTTAATTTTTGTTAATCAATTTTTGCTAACGTAATGAGAATTTTTCCATAATATTCACATTTTCACCTTCTTCATTTGAAAGTTATGAAACTGAATGCTTAAAACATTATTTTATGTGTACAGTACTTTATACAACACGTACAAAAATCGTGGGAATCTAATTTTTTCTAAGATTTTCATGATTTTTGTAATATTTTATTACAAATATATTTTTAAGCTGTTAAAAAGTTTTGATTTGTACAACTTTGCGATAAAATATTTTTCCCCTAAGCATATTGTCAGTTCGTAGTTAACGCGAAATGAAATGGATCCTTAAAAATATTCTTTAAAAGTTTATACTTTTATAAGTAATTCCAGCCTTTTTAATATTTTGGCATATTTCAATACTTGTATCATATTATTAAAACTTTTGCTTAGCAACATCAAAACAAATGTTTAACTTCATTTATTATTTTCCCTTATGATTAAACTTTAAAATCATATCGAATGATATCTTTTAGTTGCGAACTTCTGTTTGCATAGATAATAAGAAACTTTGGGCTGTTTGATTATCCAAATTTTATTATAATTTTTACTAACGATTATTTACAGATTAACATGAATAAAAGTTTTATAGACTTAAAAAATGTGGAAGAAATTATCTCAAAAATTATTAATATCTCATTTATTAGTTTTTCTAGAGAGTATTTCATCAATCAATGATTCCAGATACCCATAAATTTAGTAAAACAGGTACTTTTCAGTTGCGTGTTCTTTGTGAACATCGTAATTTATTTACTACATCTTCTTCAAGGACTTTGAACTTGCTTAGAAGTTCATAAATTATCATTGAAGATTGATCTTTATAACACACGAAATCCTCAAATTTCCTTTTTTTATATAAAAAAAAATAAGAATAATAAAAAATTCAACTACGGTTGATTTGATCAGATGTTCGTTTTGATCGAGTGGCTATCTTCAGTTTGTTTGCGAACACTGTGGTTTAGAATAGATCGTCAGATATAATAGTCGTTGCCAACGCACCGTGATTAATTTTTCTTTTGTGAAATAACGAATAATTTTCGGACGTTGCTCTCATGAATTGACCAACTGCAATTAAGAATTGTAAAATTTTCTTGCAGTTGTATTCCACGATTTATTGGAAAAAACACCCCAAAAGAATGTTTTAATTTTATCTTCGGTAAAAATTAAAAGGAATTTTTAGACATATTGATATTTCTGGACGTATTTTATTTATGAACCAAATCATGATTTGCCAAAATATATTCTTCAATTTAATTTAATTACTTTAAATATAAGTTAAGTGGAGAGTTATAAAATAAATTGTTAATATTTTTAATAACATATGATCAAAATTCTGCAATATTTTTAAAATTAGATACTTGGATATGATGTAACCGTATCCTCGCGGATGAAATTGTTTGTTTATTTTCTAGAGGAGAATTGAAAATAAACATGGTTACGAAACATCTTGGGAAATGGGCAGAGTAATCCTTAATGAGTTAGTATTAATCGATTTTGCATACAGAAATGAAGAGGAAAAGAAATTTGGGTTAAATTGCGCTTTAGGTCCCCTACTTCGCTAACTTGTGAATTTGATGCGCTTTTTTTGCTCATGCTCATTAATTACTCTTTTGTTTTAGCCTTTTCATTGATCCCTATTTAAGTTTCACTTTGAAATAGCGGTAGAATTTTCACCATGGCATGGGCAATTTTGAAAACGTGCCAAGTAGGTGACCTAAAGCACATTTTCACCGAAATTCGAATTGCATATGAGCATAGAATTGTGGTAAAAAGCATTTCTATTTATGCATTCAATTTTTGTGGCTTTTAAAAGGGCTGCTGGAAAGTATTAAAATCATATAAACAACCGCCACGTTTTCCGTCTTCATTAGTCTTCCTCTCGAAGTAAAAGTACCTAATTGAATTCGTTATACTGTATTATCGAAATTTTTATAAAAAGGGTAGTTTAGTATGAAATTTTTTGCTGTTTTTGTAATCAAAAGTAGTTAATGGTTTCAAATCAAAAGTAAACTAAAAGTAATCAAAAGTAAAAATTGGTGGTTAATCGTAAGTACTTTTGAAATATATTTTTATTCCATCGAATGAATTTGTTTTAGAAATTTCATGTTCATCTCATTGTAACATAAATTAATGACAATTTATTATTGCATAATATAGTTTTAAATTATTTTATACTAGATTAAATGTATTTTGATCTGGTGAACACGTATATGAATATAAATGTTGGTGCTAATTTTAATTTAATCACGAAAAGTTTAAAACTTTGAATTATACAAAGAATTAAAAAAGATCATAATGCTTGTAGTATTTTATTAACAGAAAAGTGTTTATTAATTTGACAAGTAGACAATATAAAATATGTTATCGTGCAATATTACATTAGAAGTCTTTCAACAACTAGATTAGCTGTCACGTTAAGCATTTAAATTTCATTCAATGATTTTATAATTTACTCTGGCTATTAAATGAAATTTTTTCAATGTATTTTTAGGAATTGGAAAAAAGTAAAATAGCTGGATATAAAAGCAGAAAAATAAAAAGCAAGTAAAATAAAATGTAAAATATTTAGAAAAATAATAGTATGTAAGTTTGAAATAAATGTAAATTGTTCCAGGAAGAGTTAATTATGAAAATTTGTTCTGAAAGAATGAAAGTAAACAAAAATTGAAGAACTTAAGCTTTTATAATTACAATACATTTTGCAAAACATAATTTTAATATGTAATTTGTTGTAATAACTATTTAATCTAAAAATAGTAATATCAAAATCATAGGAATTCAACAGAAATAAAAGATATGATTATATAAATTTATTACAAACTTAAAGAAATCTGCGGTAAGAATAATTTGAAAAAATGTTACTTTTATGAAAGTCGTATATCCCCACAATAGGGCATGCGCTCAGTAAGCAAAGATATTTTGAATCTTATGTTTTTTTTTTTGGTATTATACTTTTGTCAAAATATTCTAAGAAATGATTAGTTGATGACTTTATATAAGTTTAATCTTAACAATGTGGACTCTAGCCTGATGTTCTATAGGTATATATCTTGCCGTACAGTGAAATTTAATTGTTCTGGTATATTGTACATTGCACGTTGCGCTATCAAATATGAAAACAACAGTTTTATAATTTTACAAGTTTGTTTGCTGCAAATTTATTAAACTTTTTCGCTCTTTTATAAAAATACCTGAAAAGATTACAATTATAATGATAACGTAAAATGCAATTTACTGAATGTTTCAAATATCTACCATTTGCAGACAATTTTAATGTAAGGTAAATTTAGTGTTATCCATCATTAACATTCTTGAACTATTGATTAATATTGTAGTAAATAATGTTTTGGAGCTATTAATTAATATAATAATATGTCTTCACAGAAATTATTCTTTGTGTTCTCTCGTGAATATAGTTAGGGTAAGGACTTCCTCAATCTTGAATATTAAGATCCTGTGTGTGTTTACATTGTTCCACAATGCCTGTTATTAGCAGGCTCATCTTTTCTCGAAAAATAGCTTTGCTAATGAAAATTTTCATAATGAGACAGAAAATAAATTGCTTCTTAAACACAAGGAAGATGTCCAGGCCTTCATTAGTTGGAATTTAAATACAATGATGATAGAAATCTGAACTTATTCAAACTGCGTACTTCAACTTAATGAATTAGAAGATTTACTCTCAAAGCCGCTCCCTGTCAGATATCGAGAGATTTTTATCTCTGCATCGTTTAGAAAATTTAACAACTTGCTTTCTTTTAGCTATTTGGCTTGCTTGGAATCAAAGAACTTATCGAATGTGTTTTCATACAAGAAATAGCTCTTTTATTTTTTTATTAGTTAATGATCAAGCAAATAAAACTGGTTTTTAAAACTATTTGTAATGTTTTTGTACAATAAAATGCATTTTATATATAAAATATTAGAATGAATTTTTAATTTAAAGTTAATTAAATTTTATGTATTGATGTAGTTTTGTTTTTATATCTTTCAGAACATAATTTCATCGTATTTGAAATCACAATTAATGTCTAAAAAATGTTGATTTTTCTTTTTCTAACCAAAGGCTCATATAATTCTTCAAATTATAAACCCATATGTAAAATATTCCTAAAATAAATCTTACTAATGATAGTGAATTTATTACATCTTAGATAATCTTATTTTCCGTCTTCTTATTTGGCAGCAAAAGTATTTGTAAATAAACCAGAAAATTAATCTTTTCCTTTTGACATTCGATTTTCCAATCTTCTTTATCTAGTAAGATAACTTTTTGATGTTGTTGATGACACTTGGCAACGCCAAGCCCGTCTCTCAGAGACTAGGTGAATGAAATCATAGAGGGATTGTCTTCTGCTTTTTTATTAGTGCACCCTCTTATACGAAGGTGGAAGTACGACTTTTGGCTTATAAATGGCAGCACCACCTGAATCTTTCAATTTAGAGATTGAAACCAGTGAAGACCCAAAGCCTGGCTCCAACCACCCCCAGAGGTATTAATTTATAATGGGAACATGGAGGACATTGCGACCCGACGGATTTAACGTGCCCTTGTCACCATTAGTGAATACGACGGATCTTCGGCTAAGCCGGGATTCGAACCCACCACCGTTTGGTAATGAGAACGATGCCCTAAGCAACCAGGCCACGCCTGTGCAGTGTCCTATTTATGTCTAATTGTTATAAGTGTCAATAAAAAGAGTTAGATAGAAATATAAGTATAGTCGATATTTTGTACAGCATAATAACATATACATTGCAATTTCGCGATTTTTCTTAACTATGCTAATTCCAATTTACTACCATATCTATGCTATATTTCTCTCACTTTTATAAAATATTTAAAACTTGTCTTCTGGATTCTTCAAACCTAAATTACGGTTTTGCTTTACAAATACATTTTTAAAACATTTCGCAGCTCAGTTGCTGGTATTATTTATTTCTGTTCCAAGGTAAATTCTCATTTTCTTTATAGGTATATTCACAAAAAATAATTATTTTTTCAATTAAAATTTTCATTTTATCCTTTTCAAATAATGACAAAAGGAAAAGATTAAATAGCTATTTTTCTATCTGAAAATAACTTTAGATAAGTCTTATATTGAATTATAAAAAATTAAAGAATATAATATGGTTTATTCTATATATATATATATATATATAGAATAAAAATTAAAGAATATAATAAGAAAAATAATTGTAAGAATTGAATCTTCTTGAGGTTAGACTATAATTTAGGGTGCCCCTTTGATTCTCGCTAAGTTGTGAGCGTGATTGGTCGCCAAGCTGGGCAAAACCCAATCGTATTCTGATTGCAACAGAGCAACTGATTGTTATGGGCAAAAATATCGCCAATAAAATCGATAGCCAAACAAAAATCACCATGTTTGCCAAAGGGACGCCCTAAAATATAGTTTTACCCTTCTTGAAATTATAAATTATAGGCATTGATGTAGAACATCGTTGCGTTTCCAAAGAAAACTAAAAAGGTTTTTTGGTATACAATTGCCAATTAATTTTAAAAAAAATTGGAAAACAATAAAGATTTTTACTGTTGACATCTTATAATTCTTATTTGTTATTGAAGATAGGGAAATCAAATCATGTATTCTTTGTTTATGATAATGGCAACTCTACAAACAATTGATATTAATCTACCATTAATTTGATGTTCTTATTATATGATGCTTAATTATTTGAAATCGTAATATAGAAGGAAGTGAGTTTTTTATTTAGCTATAGTTGTATAAGCAGAACTGAATAAACAATCCGTGAATGAAAAAAATAGCATTCAAGAAAGGGAACACCCAAGTCGAAACTAATCGATTCTTTTAAACGATCTGTGGGATGGATTGTGTCAATTACAGAACTTAAGTATTTGTCCTACTGCTGCAAAACGGAATTATTCTCCGCCCATCCATTCAGGCAAGATGATAGGCACGCCTGATGTAAATTGGTTGGCGCCATAGCTTCCTAAGTTTATTCTTAAAGCTATTCCGTGATTTGTTACTACTTCAAAATTATCTGGTATATTGTTATCGTACTTATACTCATTGTTATTTGCTTATTTTAATTGACAAAATACACAGAGCTTACATAATGAAATTTCAATTTATATATTTATGATTCGCTTTGAAGATAGTATTGATTCAAATTGTTTTTGTTTCTTCTAAGACTCATGTTAATATAATTGTTTCAGCTATTTTTCCGTAACAAGCAAATCAGCAAATAAACTTTATAATATAAAAGTAGGCTCCAGGACAGATTAACTTTCGCAATTGTCTAGAACTCCTGTTTATTAACTGAAATAAGATTACTTTTATTAATGTCAAAGAGCAAGATGCTATATAAGACCTTACGAAGACTATATCTATTATGATATGATATAAATAAAAATATTCATAAGAGGGAAACAGTATATACGTCTTTTGTATTTTATAATGACAAATCTGAATATGCTAATTAAAGAAATTTTAGTTCAGATATTCATTGCTTTAATCAAAAATTCAAAAATATTAAATGACAATAGAAATATTAAGTTTATTTGCACATCAATAAATTTATCAATTCAAAATTTCATAAATTTTTCTTTTGACATTTTGTTGAACATCAAACAATTTATTGCTCTCCACAAAATCTTTGGAAAAAATGTTATCAAAAAATTTAATTAAAATAAATGGCATACTTTAACATTCGTCTCCATCTTGAACAACACGAAAATCGGAAAATTTATTTTCTTGTTTGACCTCTACAGAAGAGCGAAATAGTTTATGAATTTACTTGTGGATCCTTTGATGTTAAACTTTTTGATTATAATGTATTCGCAACAACGGAATTCAATTAGATTTTCATTTCTTTTGATTTTTAATCTGTTTATACACTTGGTCGGAAGTATTTTTGAAGCTTTTGAATTGCTTCTTATAAATAAAAACCAAGTGAGGAAAATATTAAGCGAACGTTCTTGGTGAGCTATCAAGTAAGCCGTGGAAGTGAAAGTTCTCAATTATAACGCCATTGAGTAATGGAATATATTTGGCAATTTTCTCTTTTGCGTAACCACATTTGACTTAGCAGGTGCTTGTCAATTTTCCTTTTTCTTTTTTGAAATGTGGGAATTTATAAAACACTCTTCTGGTATACAACACGATGTGAATATTTAAAAAGTCCTGAAAAGTGTTGAGGTTTTGAACTGATATTCAGATCTGAATAATTAAAAACATTGTAAAAGATGCAACGAAGTAAGTATATCTACTGTTATAGAATATAACTGTGTGTGGAACTGAGAGTAAAATTCAATATTCTTTTAGGAAACAACAGCAGAATGTTGTTGTAGATTCTACAATTACATAGAATCTAATCTAGAAAGCATCTTAAAAAGCTGAATAATTAAAAATAACGTGAAAAGGCGTGTGTGGAACTGAGAATAAAATATAATATTCTTTTAGAGAACAATAACAAAATGTAATTGTAATTTTTACAGTTACATAGAATATAATCTAGAACGCAGCTGTAGAGATGAATAACAAAATGTAGTTGTAGATTCTACAATAACATAGAATATAACCTGGAACGCAGGTGCAGAACTGAATAATTAAAAATAACGTGAAAAAACTATAATGTTATGGAACTCTCTAGAGATATTTTTATGAAGAAAATTAATTTCTTCATTAATTTATACACTTAGAAAATTCTCAAAAGGCAAAATTTAGATAGTAGATTAAAACTTTTTGGCACTTGTATAAAATTAAGTCGAACAAGAAAGAGTTGACTTGCATATAACTAAATCGTTTCACATTGTTCTTTACAAAAGATTTCATATTGTTTCTTAGTGTATACTTTATGAAAACTTAAACAAAACTTATAAATTTTCTTATTTCGAAAAATAAATTTATGTATCATTAGTAACAACTACAAAAAAGCAATTTAAAAAAATCTATAAAGAATAACATCATAACCCATTTGATAGTTATAAATTCTTTCCATCAAAAATAAGTAAATCTGTGTTAAACTGCAGTCGAAACAGCAGTGTTGAAACTTTCAACCAAATCTTCTTTCGCATAAATATTTGTTTTTCACAATTTTTAACGTTGCAGCGCCATTGTTTGTGTGAGACTTCAAGTGAAATTTCATGTTGCGCTCGTTGGAGAATTTTTTTAAATGCCAGAATTATATATATCTTTGAAAAATTCAATCACATTCTGTTCTATAATTAGTAGGACCCAAATTTTTACCTTTTTATGGTGCACTGTATTAATCCATCAATGATTAATGAGAATATATATATTATTCGTTTATAATAAACAAAATTTGAAATAAATGAAATCTTTCATACTTAATATGATATATAATTCATACATAATTAAATCTTATTCTACATATAATCAGCATACAATTCAATGTGATTAAATTTCCATCTTACGATAATGTTTGTAATAAAAATATCGATACATATTAATTACACACACACACACACACACACACACACACACACAC
>JAPDSC010045808.1:0-10798 GCA_026290005.1 Latrodectus geometricus
CAGATTAATTCAACATATTCCTCATGTGAATAAAACTTCTTCAGATTGTGATAAGATGAATGAAGAGTGGATTCTTTACATGTGACTTTGATTGTGAATGATTATGATAATGATCAAAATATCTGCAAATATTGGAATGCAGTTTTCAATATAAAAGATGCTGGTGGTTATATAAAATACCCTACTTATTCTAGAGTGGTTAAAGCATGTCTGTCGTTATTGAATGTAAATTCCCAACCAGAAAGAGGTTTTTAAACTAACAATTCTGTTGTGACAAAGGAGAGAGCTTCTTTATCAGAATTAACCGTTCAAAGTTTACTGATTTGTCCTGATGTTATTCGAATGCATGGCAATTCTGTTTCCTCCATTCCATATACCAAAGAAATGATGCAGAATATGCATCATATATGGAAAAATCAAAAGATGTAAAACAATTAGAGAAGAAAAGAAAGGATGAGGAAGATGTAAAAGCTACTAGTGAAAAAAAGTTTAAACAATCGCCCCTATTAGAAAAAATTAATGAACTTGAGGAAGAAAAGAAAAATTTGCTTGATAATCATTGTGTAGCTCAAAAACTTTTGGATGATGCAATTAATAAAATATCATGTGCTATCAGTGATGATAATATAAGTGATGTGAAAGTTGGACAAATGATGCTGTCTGCTGCTAATGCAGAGATTGCATCTGTGAATGATAAATTAAAAAAGTGCAGTATTAAATTATTGGAATTAAATGCTAATGCATCCAGTTCAAAATGAACATTATTCAATTATACATAAACTAACTGTTAATTTAAAGCATTTTTCATGTAACTTATTAATTTTCAGAAAATGTTCAGTATAAAAAGTTTAAATTTTAAAGCATTTATCATGTAACTTATTAATTTTCAGAAAATGTTCAGTATAAAAAGTTTAAATTTCTGTATTTTTCATATTGTTGTATTAAAAATTAAAAAACTCAGAATTTATTAAATAGTTTATTCCTTTCTAAAATGTGTTTTATGCATAAAACAGAAATTAATATGTAAAAGTGTGAGAATCGAAAGCACTTAGACACAACATCCGGCCACATCTTCCTCCCCTCCTCTTCGAGACCAAAAAAAAGTTTGGCGGAATGATTACAGAGAGGGGTATGAAACAGAGTGTACATGTCTCTGGAACTTGCAACTTCTGTTTTGGGTGTCCTAAGCCATTAGGATCGTTATGATTTGGAGACGTCAGTCTCATAATAATCTATTTGTTTAGGCTCTTTAAGCCATCTTTATAAGGGATATATTATTGGAGACGTCAGTCACATTATTTACGAATAGTTAATTGTTTGGGCTTCTTTGGCCAGCTTCATTAGTTAATTATGTGTGTAAGAGACACCAGTCTCAAAAATATATCTATTGGCTTCTCAAGCCATGTGATTGATTTCAAATGCTTGTTTTGTGTTGTGATGTTCTAAAAAAATTAAAATTAGCATCTGTAATTTTCTTCGCAATTATTTCACCCGAACCTATGCACTATGATTTACCATTATCGGATTACCAATTCAAAATAGAACGTTGGGAACTTTACTAAAATTAACATTGGTTTTCTTTAATTATAGAAATATGTCCTGAAAAATGTCCTGATATTTCTTGAAAATAGTGTCCTGAAAAAAAAAATTCTGTACTCCGACCCCTGCAACATGTGCACGTTATATCCCCAGTGAACACGTGCTTTCGCTATTTCTGTTTCAGAAAGACTTTTCAGTTTCAGATTTTTCTTTGCTTTGAATGTTGCGTTTGCTCTCAGGCTAAAAATTTTTATTTAGTTGTATTTTATGTGTTTTAAATTCAATGTAAATATATATATATTTTTTATCGAAAATAGTATTTACGTAAAAGTTTTATTTAAATTTAAAATAATTAATAGCAATATATTTTAACTGTGCTAAATGAGGATTCTAAATTTAGTATCGACGTGTTTTCATAGCAACAAAAATATATGAATGTTTAATTTTTCATTTTTCCTACTCTTTACTTTGTAAAATATTGTAAAAAATGTGATATACTGCATTTTAAATACAAATAATCCAAGAAGATTGCAATAATCATCATTTATTGAAAGCGCGCACGAAACAAGGTAAGTTTTTTTCTCCTACTAACTCAGTAAGTTTCAAGGTCCTAGACGCGCGCTGGTTGCGCCTTGCGACCACCACCCACAGATGAATGGGGAGATGTAGATTTTTTTTAATTCATATATTATTTGTCTGTGGGGTCATAACATTTAATTTTTAGAGTTATTTTGCTTAAAATTTTAAAAAAAAAAATGTTGCGCGTCAAAGGGTTAAATAATTTTTTTTTTTTTTTACTCATTGCATAAAATAATTTTAAATTTTAATTTAAAAATAAAATAAAAAGTTTTTTTATTACTTATGATTACAAATTCTGATATTTTCATTGATAAACATAATTTAATAAAAAATTTTCTAATTAAATGCAAGAATTTCTAAACTTCAAATTACAACAGAAAGGTATCAACATATTTGATATGTGAAAAATGAATGTGTTCTTGTTAATTAGGACACTGTAAAGCCAAGCCCAACCACTGAGACTGGGCGAATGAAGTCAGGTAGAGCATCTTTCGTGTTTGATCAGGGCCCCACACATACACACACTTAGGTGGAAGTACAACTTTGGCTCTTAGATGGCAGCACCATTTGGGTTTTCCAATTTAGAGATATAAAGCCAGAGAAAACCCAATGCCTGGCTCCAAACATCCCCAGAGATATTAACTTGGAATAGGAACATGGAGGATTTTGCAGCCACATGTTTTACTTGCCCCTGTCACCATTAGTGAACACGATGCATCGTCAGATAAGCCGAGATTCGAACTCACTACCTTCCAGTAATGAGAACGAGCCTTAATTACCAGGCCACCGCAGCATTAAAAAAAATGTGTAAAAATTATATTTTAACTTGGACAGTTTGCTGATTTTATAAAGATTTTAAAAAAAAAGCAAACCAAATAGTACAACTCCAGTAAATGCCTTGCAGCAACAGCAGTCATAAAGTAGTTTGTAAAAATGAATAAATAAAAAAAGCTGTAAAAATCAAAAATGTAGTACAATTATTAGTATTAAGTTCTTACTTAAGTTTTTATTCCTAGATTAATAATATTTTATAATTTAAATTATATATATTTGTGTTATGTGTTGCCTAAGGTTTGGGGGTATTATTTTTTCATCATAATTAGTGGGTGATTTGCTACAAAATTACTGGAATGTTGCATCTGATTAAAAATACAATAATTTCACAACTTTTCCAATTAAATGATACTTTGTTGTTGTATTGATTTCACAAAAGATGCTTCACTTGGAAAGTAGATTTTGGATAATAGCATATTTCTAGAAGCTGAACAAAAAAATTTTGTGATAAATCTATATACTCGCTAAATATTAAACATAAGAATAAATGAAACAATAAAAAGTAACATATTTATTCAATTTTAAAAAAATGCTAAGTTAATATATGTTAATTAAATTTTAAGTAATTTCATATTTTTCAGCACACTCTTTTTATCAACTTTTGAAACTGCTTAGTTTAATATATATTTGCTAAACTTATTTCAAAATAGAAAATGCACATAATTTATTGTTCAAAAAAATATTAAACTTTTATAAATTATCATACCATCATTAAATACTTCATTCAAAAGAAAAAAATGATTAACAACTGAATATTTCAATTTATAATTAGCATCTGACTGATTAATAATGGGACATTTGGTTACCCAAGTCTTAAAATGTATTACTAACATCTTTTTATTAAGATTTTTATTTGTTGAATTTAATAAGCAATTAACATTAACTTATTTGATATGCCACAGTTATTATAACAATATATTTTTATTACCTGAAATTTCAAATTGTCATTTATATCAATTGCAAATTCAAATTTAAATCAATTGCAAATTTGGAGAACATGTTACTTTATATACCAAATTTAAACAAATTCAAGAATTTATATAACAAGAGAAGCTTTGAAAAGTGATTGTTTACTCTACTTTCTAATTTCAAAAATTCCATTTTAAAATCAAAGCAGATTTATGTAGATAAATATTGTTATTAAAAAAAATTTGATCATAATATTTTTAAATTACTGATTTTGGAGATTTTTTTTAAATTAAACCCCCAATTAATGCTTTATATTAAAGAAAACTGGAAATTAGATTACAAACTGCTATTTTTTTCTTTACTCCATTAAATGATACAGAAATTTCTCTTCTCAAATTTTTTGTTGTCAAATTATAATAGTGATATATATTTTCAATTGAAACTAGTAATATATGACACATTCATGCAATATGTTTCTATATTTGGAATAATTGCTATCATTTATTTCAAAAATACTCTATTTTATTCAACAAGTACATGTTTTAAAAATGTTTAATTATGATATGTATTAAACTGTATTCTTCTTGGAATCGGAACCTAACTCTGCAATGCAATAATATCTGAAAATGTCTGTGTGTTGTTTATTTTTTGATCTTGGAAACAGTTTTTATATTTTAATTAACAGTCATATTTTTTTTATTAAATTGATATTTTTTAAGTTTCTAATTTTGTAATGATTGAAAGTTTTAAGTAAATTAGGAAATTCTAAATCAGATTTTCAAAAAGCTTTTTCTTTTTGTTATTTTTTTGTATGTTGTGAGTTTTTCCTTACATTCCTAAAAAAAATTGAAAATATCTATTTCTAGTGAAAAACAAATTATTTTGATCAGATTTCTTTATGATTTTGTTATCATTAATATGAGAAATTTGTTTCTTGAAATCTATCGTGAGTCAATTAAATTCATTCAAATCTTTTATAGCATTATTTGTATAGCGATTTGCTAGAGTATATAATTTTTTGCGTACTTATTACCGTAGAAACTTAAGAAATTCCATGCCAACTGTCAATTTTGATAAATTTAATGTGTATTTTTATAAATTACTTTATCTGTTATTGGTGATAAATAAAGTTTGCTCTAAATATTTCATTTTAATTTCATTAATAAAATTATAGTCTCAAACTGTTATGATACAAAAAAACATTAAAATCATAAAGATTTATTTTATAGCCATGTTCTTTTTTTTTCTTGCTTTGTTTTTTAAATTTATTTTTTTATTTTTCATAAAACTTAATTTTCTTGTCAGTTTCACAAATTTATACTTTTAATCTTTTTAGTTGATTATATCATCTTCTCTTTCTTTTATTCAATTGTTTTTCTCTCCAAAGTTTTATTTTGGAAAAACTATCACAAATTGTATAACAATGGTTTTATCCCACCAATACACAAATTTTTAGTGTATTTACTATCCATAATGATGTAAAATAGAATTATTATTTATTAGCAACTTTTTACATAGTAGCAATTCTATATATTATAGAATTGATGTCTTCCAGCCATATTGATAAATATGTACTTCTATTATAGGATAATTGTTTTTAATATCCTGTCTAAATTGCTTTTTAAAGGACTATTTCAATCATCCGTAATCAATGTGTTTACCATTAAGCAATGCAACAAGTGTATCATTGTACCATATCTTAAATGATAATTAAAATTATTAACAAATTAATTATATTACTTTTTAGCTTGAAACAAATAATTATTCAATAATGTTTCTAAACTAATGTATGTATTAATTCATTACAAAAATCAGAAAAGAAAATTAAATTTTATTTATTAATTTTTAAATTTATTAATAATACTACGCTTTTTTATTCTAGGGATCCAATCAGACAAATGCTTTATACATTTAGAGATAGGTGCCAGAAAATAGATGAAATTGAGTTGATAACCAAAGATATTGTTAATATTATAACTGATCATATGCAACATGTTAGATCTGCTGTTATAAAGCAAGTGAAATTTATTTAGTATTTTCAAAAATTGAAAAAAATATCTTATTATTTATAATTTTATTTACTAAATGTATTACTGACGATTCGTCAACCTTTTATTTAGCATAATATTAAATAAAGTAAGTTTAGCCATGTTCAATTCTAAACTGTCTAATGAATAGTTTTCATGTTATTCTTTATATTTAAATTTTTGCTATTTTATATTTCTTGTTATTCCCTTAATCAAAGTATATTAATATTTGATTATATGAGATGGAAAAATATTTCATTAAATTTAAGTGACTTATATTACTTTAATAACTATGTTACGTATACTCGGTTATGATATTTCATTAATTTTAAGCTTGAGGTATTTCTTTAATAACTCTGTTATGTTACCTTACTAAAATGACTTAGTTGAAACTCAGTAAAATTTTTATGCGTTTTCTATTTCTGTTGCAACTACAGCCATTATTTTAAAAATTGAAAAATCTTTAATTGAAAAATATGAATAATATTTGCATAATCTAATATTTCTCTGTATAGTGAGATCATGAAAGTGCTTAGAAAAGCACTTGTCAATTCAAATTTTGAAACTTCATTTAAATATATATTAAATAATATATGAATTTATTAATTAAATATATTTGATATAAAAGGTGTAACTGTAATTTAATTTTCGAGATTATATCATGGCTACGGAAATTCTATGAAAAGTTTATGTACAAAGTCAAAAGCAAAAGCACCTCAGCAACTATAAAGTTAAAAATGTAGGTTTTTCTCTTATTTATTTTTGACTTGAGAATGAAAATTTAATATTTTTATTTATTATTTAATGTTTACTTGATGGCTGAATTTAATATTTGTCATGAAATGCAAATTCATGCTGTAGATTCTTCAATTTCTGTCAGAAAAATTAGTAGTTATTCTACTCTGAGAAAAACTAAAATAAATTACGTACATTTATAATTTCACTCTTAATTCATTTTTATACATTGACATCTTATTTATATGATATATCTAATCTAAATTAAAATGTAATTTTATTTTCTGTTTGTTTAGGTATTTACTTATTTTGACTTTTATAATTTGCTTTTATTGAGATGTATATGACTATTCAACTATTTAATTTTGCAAAGTTTTATACAAAATAATTAAATATATGAATGGATGATATTAAATTTTTTTATCGTAATTGGTAAATATTTTAAAATAATTTATGTGTTCAAAACTAAAGATATTTTTGCATTTTAAAAATTCTAACCTTTGATAAAATTTACTATTATCTTCTGTTGCAATTGAACTTATTTAATTGTATTATTAAATGTTTTACTTCTCTTTCCATTCATATGTATTTAATAATTTTCTTATAATTTTATCCAAAAAATCTCATTGTATGCTTTAAAAAATTATTTTAATTATCTTGTTGCTATCTATCAAGTGATTAGAAGGATTTTTTGTTTTCTCATTTAACTTAATAATATGCAGATATGTTTAATTTATTATTCTCCCTTTGTTACATATTAAGAACAAAATATATCTGTGTTAAACAGAACAATATATTTTCCTGATTTTTCAGCAGAAAAGATTTTTTTTAACTTTTCTCATGTCATACTTTTTTTTATTTCACATTATACTTATAAATTATAGATTTCTGTCATGAAAAATTTATGTATAGATTTTCTGCTAACTATTTTAAAATTCATAACTGTTATGTTATTAATAATTTTGATTTGTTTAATTAGCCCTGCAGAAAAAATTCAGCCTTATAAAGTCTCTAAATTTCTTGCATCTGAAGAAGCTGAGTTAAATCATTTGAGATGTCTTTGTGAGTTTTTGTTAGCCACATTATTGCCTCCTGAATATGTTTATCATAAGACTCTGAAATGTCTACTTAGAGAAATATTTGCTGTAACAGGTATCTTTTAATAATATATTTATTAAGAATGTTATACATATATATAGGCAATACAATGATTTCTTGTAAAACATGGAAACTGTGTTATTAATACTTTTCATGTTTGACATAAAGACGTTTTGCATTAAATTATATAGGGAGAAGGTTTTTAAATATACTTAAATCTAAAAATGTATGTATAAATTAAATTTAAATATTGTTGTATTCAAAAAGATAAAAGGAAATAAATGCCATGGATTATTTAAAAATTGTTTAATAAGTATATAAATGATATTTTTCTTTATAATCGAAAATGCAATCTCTTAGTGACTTTCCTTAGTATTCTCTTTTTGTTCTTTGAGTTAATCTATTGTAAAATCAAATGGTTTGTTTCTGTGTAATTTTAACCCTTCATGTAATTTTTAAATACAAAATATTTTTTTAAAAAACTTATATCAGTACTTTTACCAGTTCTGTGATATTATCCAATACTTCACTCTCAATTTTTCAAATATCTTTTTCTATTTATTATTCATATCTTATCTTTCTATACTTACATGATTGATTTGCAATTAATTTGCTTTATCATTTTTTTATTCAGTAAAAATAAAATTTAAAAGCTTCTGTCCAGAGCTAATGCCCAATACCATTAGTAACCATGAATGCACATCTTCCTAAGCAACTATATCTATGCATTGGTTGCCTATTGAAATGCTATTTGGAAATAAATTTAATAGGAAAAATTTTGGAAACACATATGCCTTTACATGCAATCTACAAATCTATGCTGAACAAAAATTTTCATTTTCGATAAACATAAATAATTTTTTTCTGTCAAAAAATATTTCCTTTTTTTTTTAAATTTTTATTTTATTCCATTAAAAAGATTTCTTTAAGAAAATATTACTGATTTTAAATTGTATAAATGATCTGTAGTGTACTTTACCTGTTCAGTATACTTTTACTATATTTATTTCAAAAATAGGAAATATTTGCTGATATGTACATTTTATATTTTACAGTTTTCTATCCTGTGATCGATAAATTATGTGATCCTGATTTCATAAACATGAAACTTATAGCATATTTGAAGCAACAACAAATAAAAGCAGAAAAACACAGAAAAACTTATGAATATGCTGAAACCTATGAAGATTTCATTAAAATGATTCAAGAATCTATGGATCTTGAAGATTTACGGCGAATGAGGTAAAAAATAATAATAAATAAATAAAAGTAAATTGATAATATTCATACTCCAGTAGCATTAACTGGACATTAGGATATATCAAAACCTAAAATTGTAATTTGATTTTATTTTAAATTTGGGAGTTTTTATTTTAATATTATGCTACTATATTATTTTATACACAAAGCAAGTAAAACCATAAAATTAAAGTCAGTTTCAAATAAGCTATTAGTAATTTATTGTTTAATGTTATTTTTAAATTTAACTGCTGAGTCATATTGAATAGCTATATATATATTAAAGAATATCTATTGATATTTTTCAAATTTAAGTGGATTAATTTGAAAACCAATTCTTAATAAATTTATTTAGGTTAATATATATTATTTAAAAAGTTAGTCTTAGATTATTTTTATCTTGTTTATTATTTTTCAGTTGTTGCTGCTTTGTTTGTTTGCCATATTATTATATTTGCTATGTTGCATATTTTAAAATAAATTGACAAAAGATATAAATTTCAGGTTTAAATAAAATGAGGTTTAAAAAAATTTATTTAAATAAAATACAAATATTTTAAACTTCAAATTTATGTAACAATAAAATAAGATGCTTTTATGTTTTGTAGTTCGATATTGATATTTATGTCTGTAAAATGGCAATTAATGTGAGCTATTTTATACTTTGTTTGAATTCTTTGCTTTTAATGTACATCTATAGAAAAAAAAACATATTGGTGCTTTAAAATTTAAAGTTAAATTTTTTCTTACTGTATTCTTTAATTTAGGTATTATATTGCAACAGAAATAATGCAAGCCACTTTTATGAGTAATTTGAAGCGATCAAAAGGTATAGATGCTGGTAAGTTATTTTATTTTTTTCTATAACTACATGATTACATGTGTATGTGATTTCATTTTAATCTAAGCAATCTGAAAGTTCTTCATCATACGTTTTAAAATTTTATTTTTATTGTTAAATAAATTTTAATATTAATTTTAATGGTACAATCAATATCAAATAATGTATGTATTGAAAAATACTATTTTAAATATTTTATTAGAACATTCGATTACATGACTTTCTTTTTTTCACTTTATTATTTTTCTATATTTTCTTTTTCTATTATCTCTTTAACCTTTATAACTTTATTATTTTTTAATTCTTTTTTAAAATAAAATTATTGATAAAGATTAATTTTTAGACAAAGAATTCAAACCACAAAAGACTAACAAAGGAGATTTACTACAAGCAAGAGATTTATCAAGATATCTGAATCAGGTAATAAAATATATCTTTATGTTCTTTTCCTGATACATCTAAATAGTTTAAATTTAAGGCATACTTTAAGATTAAAAATCCTTAAAAATTATTTTCATTTATTGGTTTCTTTAAAATAAAGGTCCGTTTGGCTGTTATTTTTCATTTAAGTTTAATAATATAAATCTGTAGCATTTGTATTTGGAATTTAAGTAAGTCTTCTTGAAATCTCAAGTCCTTATTACTTGAAAAAATTCCAAAAAATGTTTTTATTTATTATTTTTTTTTTTTACTGATGACTAGTAATAACATATAACTCAATGATTTGATGTCTTTATTCAGACTTATTATTATTATTATTAATAATTTAAAAGTTTAATTACATAAAATAGCATTTATTTTTCCAAATTTAGAAAAGAATTTAATATCTTATACATTTTTTCATGTATCTCAAATTTTTCATCACTTTTAACCGCTATTGGTCTATTTTAAGGTTACTAAATAAATAATTTTTATAATAGTAATATTTTATAGTTTTTTAAAAAAATCAATTTTTTTTTCAGTTGCAATTTGCTAAGGCACAGTGTGAAAAACGATT
>JAPDSC010045815.1:0-21467 GCA_026290005.1 Latrodectus geometricus
TTCTTCTATTAAATTTTTAAAGAAGCCAAGCTGCACCCGTTTCCCATCTGTCTGACATCACGTGCTCGCCTTCCTAAAAATGTTTCCTGGTACGCTAGAGCGTTACTAGGGAGAAAGTTATTTGAAATTTGAGCTAATGTATTCCCTATTTGACTCGAATAAATATTTTAAAATTGAGACGCGTCATTGCTTCTTCCGAAATCTTCTCTAGCACGTGTGTGAAGGACTGTTAAAATCGCGTTAAGGTGTTTGTTGCAAAAGTTCTCACTTAGCATCGAAAATATGCAGAAGCTATTCTACCAGTGATCTTTTGACTATTCAAGAATTTTTTCATGTTCCTTAGATATGCTTGGCATATTTAAGAGATTGGATTTTATTATTAGAATTTTATGCAACAAAATTCATGCATAAGAGTTCAAAGGCTAATTTCGTGTCTATTACAAATAAATACTTTTCATATATTTAATGATGAATGTATAAATCTTTCTCCAAAAATAACAATATTTGATACATGCGGATAAATTTTAATGAGTAAAAATAAATTACCACACTAATATTGTAATTTTTTTTTAAATAATTCTAAAATAAAAAAGCTCTTACTTGATATAACCATTATTAAACGTTTTTATATATTACATGTTTATTTTTTTTTTCATTTTTTTGTTTCACAAAATTGTGTTTAAATGATATTTATTAGGAACAAAATAGTGTTTAAATGGTATTCATTCAATAAAATTCTATAACGGCATATAATTCAAAATCTAATTCACGATATTCATGCGATGTTAACTAACATAACACAATATATAAGCATACAAAGGGAAATAAATGTTAAATTTTTCTGTTTCTTGTAAGCAACATGATTAAGAAAAGATCTATATATACATTTTTCTATTTTGAAACAAAATGAGAACAAATTTTAATACTTTTTAAGCATTTTATCGTAAAACATTGTATAACTAGCTTCATAAATAGCTGCACAAAAACTTTCGAGAGACTTTTGTAAAGCGGAGAAAATGTTTTGCTTCTCAATTATACTGAGAAATCAGGGAATACAGTATACCATTAGAATTATCTTAACAAATTTGGTGAAACTAATTAACGCGGAATCAATACTTGACATTAATTGTACTTTGAATAAAACAAGATCAACATTATTCAAGTATTGCAAAAATACTGTAATATTTCATATCATGTTTTAAAACAAGGACTCAACTTTTATCATAAATAACGCAATTATGTTAATAAAATAGTTCTAAGTAATTTACTAGTGAATTTATTTAAATTTTTAAATAAACTATAAGAAAAATTTACATAAAAAATTGAAGACTCATTTTTACGACAAAAATAAGATATTTCCATAGTTATTATATAGAATATAATAATTATAGAAATATTTTATTTTTGTCGTAAAAAGAAATCTATCATAATAGAATATCTATAGTTATTATACTGAAAAATATTTTAACGTTTAGATGATAATCATAAAATTATGATTTTTGTATCTATATGGTATTTTTAAAAACAGTTTTTCAAAAAGCTTTGAGAAAATGTATAGAATTTTTTCCAAATATCAATAAAATTCACTTTTATAAAATTATAAAGTACAATGCTACTTATTCTTTTTCAGTTATGCCATAATAACGCGATTTCTAAATTAATTAAAATAATTCCTTTAAAAGTATACTTCAAGAAGTATTTAAATGAATTTTAATAGTTTTGTCCAATTTTGATTAAAAAAAAAATACGTTTTCCTATTCTAAACTTAGAGTTAAACATAAATGAAATATAATGAATACAATGACGTTTCTAGAGCATTTAGAAATAAAAATATAAAAAATCATTTTTTATATCTTTTTGAAAATTGATAAGGAGTTACGTTATGAGAATGTACTGAAAGTATATTTTAATAAAATTGATTATACTTTCAGTACATTCTCATAACGTAACTCCTATTATTTAAAAAATAATTAACATAAAATTAATCATTTCTGTCAATGTTCTTACAGGAAAAATTATAACAGAACATTTGAATATCTATCGTATATTATTACCTTCAGGTAATTATTTTTTTTTTTTTTTTTTTTTTTTTTTTTTTTTTTTTTACATAGAAAGAAACGGAATACCCGTCTTCTGTTGTTTAACTCTGACAAAGTTTTGCTAAAATATTTTGAATTTTCTCTCAAAAGCAATATCTTAAATTTCTTGAAGCGGTAAACATATTGAAAAATATAGAAAGGAATACATTTTCGTGCTGCTTGATATTGCACTATGTTTCTTTGTACATATTCATCTTTTATGTGAGTGTAGCATCAAAAGAAAACAAGAACCAAGCTGATTTTCTATAAATCACTTCGCTGTACGAAATAGTCGATATTTACACATGATTTACATGAATTTCCGGAATCATTAGCCAAATTACCCTCCAACGAAAAGACTGTCCAGCATTCAAAACAGAAACAAAATACCAACACATATACTGTTGTCATGTAAATTTATTACATTTATTCAATTTTGTATTTGAACTATTTAAAAGCCGCCCACTCTGTCTAGTGGTCAGCGTGCCTGACTGCAGATAGGGAGGTTCAGGGTTCGAATCCCGATTCGGACATAAATGTACTTTCTCCCTCTCTCCTGTCTTGGTCCTTTCCTTGCATGAATGGCTGCTTACCCTATTAACGTGTGCATGTGGCTTGTGTGTACAGAAGAAGTGGGACTCCACACCAAATTACGGTTCAGTTGAAAAAGTAGAGAAGCCCACCACTTATTGCCAGCCTGGTTGGCGCACGATTTAAAAAAAATAACTTAAACTGTAAAAAGTGCAGATGAAAGCATTATTGTTTCATGAGAATTGTTTCTGGTAATACCAGTCCAAATAAAATTATTCTTCAGTTTTAAGCATGATGTTTTTTGGGTTCTACATTCAACTGCATCTGCTTATAATTAGATATGAAATATGTTTCAAGTTTTCCAAGCACGTATTCATTTTGATAGCTTCATCACTTAAAGCTACAACATTTCTATCTGCAATTCAATGGAGAAAAACAATCTGGAAGAAATATTCAGTGCTTTTCTCTGCAATAAACTGTCAGGTTTGAATATTTCATGCTTTTATTCATACTGTGGTTTTATTTGTACTAAAAGTTTAAAAATTTTATATAAAATGATTAAATTTAATTATAATCATCTAAGATTTTATAATAATTAGGTAACACAAAAGTTACGTTAACGTTATTTGAATAAGAGAAAAATCGGTGGCAGTTATAAAATCATGTAAAAGAACTCTTATTTGTCACCTATTTATATACTAACTATTAATACTCCATTTTTTTAATTCAAAAATATATAATTTTGATGTTACCAGTATTTTCGAAATTTTATTTGGGATCTCCTGTAGTTACATCAACAATAAAAGTAAGTAATTTTAAGTTTCAAGTTTAATTATGTTAGTTTCAAATATTTAGTAGTATAGTTCTTATTATGTATGATGAGTTACAATTACATTAAGTCTTTCAATTTGATAAAATATTGTAAAAAATGAGTTACTCATAATAATTGTAAAATTAAGTTGTATATACTTAAGAAAATACCAAATGTCATATATAGGATTTTATTAGGCCTATTTTAAATCTATCATTATTCAAATGATAAAAAGCAGCCCACACAATATTAGTTATATATATATATATATATATATTTATAAGTATATATATATATATATATATAAAACTGGTATATTTTCAGTGATAAACGAATATTTAATTAATTATGCAGTGATTATTATAAAAGAAAATTAGACTTTATTTTCAGAAAATAAAAAAGTACTTTTGAAGTTTGTGTTTTTATCATTAATATTCTAGTTTCGTAGATGGATTTAAGAAAGAAATTTCCAACCTCTGATCAGTTCTTAGTAATTCACTAACTAAAAGATATTTCAAAACTTGAATGATAGGATTATCTATAAAGAATCTTCTTCTTTTTCACAAATAGGAAATATTGATATTTTTTCTTCACCGAAATCAAAAACATAATCTAGAGGTCTAAAGCAATGTTTCTTAAACTGTGAGTCAAGGTTCAAGTTGGTGTCATGGGAACTGTAGCTAAGATCAGTAAAACTTTTAGAGAAATGTTAATATTTCATTAGCTTATCATTGACAAAAGAATTTTAAACAATTTCTTAAAAAGGCATTAGCTTTTATTTTATCTTTTTCAACAACATATTTGTCTTTAATCATTCTAAATCAAACCGAAGACTAAATTATAACAATGAGATATAGAATCGTTTCGAAATATAATGTCAACAGTTTGCCAAGATTTGATAATATAATTAAAAATTAATAGATACACCATTCACGTTGAAAATTTATTCTCACATATGCAAAGTTAGAAGTAAATGGTTTCTTCAGCAGTGTTCTCTTCCAAAAGGTTACACTTAATGGGCAAACCATATTTAATGTTTGAATTTTCGCAAGTTGTTGAATTTATTATGTTGTAATACAGTTGACAGTGTTTGGTGCGCCCTGTAGCGCGATCGAATAGCCTAAATGGCAATAAACTTGGTATTTAGACTAATCAGGACATAAGAAAAAAGATTCCGTAAAAACAATTTTAGTTTTAAAAATCCCCGCTAGGGCATTTTGTGGTGCTTTACAATGTATAAAATGTGAGAAAAGAAAAATACTGACACATACAATCGTACAGTTAATTTATTAATGTTTATTTACTCATGAACTTCCCCCGTGCGAAATTAGACCAGACTCGGGACACATTCCGACAATCGCCGCTCACCTTCCACTTCGTAATCACATAGGCCACTGTCGACTTTGGATACTTCAGATCGCTAGATATGTCCTTTAAAGGTAGACCACATATGTGATACCCGATAATTATACCTTTCTTGAAATCAGAGAGCTCCGAACTACACGGCAACTTTCATACACGATATATAGGGCAGAGGCCGTATTCTCAAGATTGCTGATATCCTTATTTGCATAGATATCCAAATACCTATTGGTAAACAGTGTAGCTAATCTATAAGAAAAAGTATAATTTCTTTTAATTTTGCATTTAATCAAATTTTAAAATTTAAATCATTTTTACAATTTAGTATAAGCAATTAAATAAATTTTGCATTATTAAAAAACATAAAATTTCTTTGTTTCTATATGACAAAATAAATATCCAACATACATTAAGCATTTGTTGCATATAAAATTTTTATCAAAATCGTTTACTTATCTTCATATATCAATAAGTCATTCTATTAAATGATAATTCATAAAAAAAGGTTATAAAATAAATAAATTGTAAGAATAATATGATTTTGCAAATTTAATTGTATACTTTGTAATTCCTTTCAACAACATTCGTAAAAAATATACAAAAATATATTAATAAAAAATGGAATAAATTAACATACATTAATAAAAAATGGAGTATGAATGAAATATTGCTAAAAGAATGGATTTAATAAAAGGTTACACAATTAGAGAGCAAAAAAGATTTAAATAATATATTAATATAATTATATGTTAATTATATTATAATTCTGATAGAATGTGACCATCAATGCTTCATTTTAAACTAAATAATGATGTTTCTATAGTTAAGCTATATATTTTAATTAAAAAAATTAACCATTAATTGTCCTTTCGAAAGCGGAAAAATTAAATTAATATTTAAATTTACTATATTAATAAATAGTAATTTTTGACTGTTCTCAAAATTCGCAGGTGTAAAAAATGTTTTATGTCCGAATATAATCAATCTAAAGATTAAAACATGTCAAAATCATATTAATAAATCAATTAATTTTTAGATACTTTTATTACATACAACAGTACTAACGAAAAAATATTTATTGCATTGAAAAGTTGAAGAGATATATTCATTTTCAATTTGTGCGTGTGTTATAACATGAAACGAAGCTAATTTTTCTTATATTAACTCTTATTAATATTTTTCTTCTATTGAATAAGAAATGCAGATGCATTTAGTTTATTCGTGTAAGGGTTTTTTTTTTTTTTTTTTAATTTTTTATGGCGGCACCCTTGAGCAAGTAAGCAACATTAGCCCATTTGCTGCTACAAGGCCGTAAACTGCTACTCATTTTATCTTTCCCGGTGGGCACCTGTGAACCAAGTCACGGAGGTACGAGTAGCATCGCCCACGCCACAAACCCGTTTATAGGGCGAGCCACATTCATCCATCATCTCTGAGAAAAGGACAATTAACACAGAGCGAGAGAGAGAAAGAAAAAGTACATCCATACCCAAAATGGGATTCGAATGCAGGTCCTCCCCATCTGTAGTCAGTTACTCTAACCACTAGACTGGTTGAGCGGCTATTCGTGTATAGTTAAAGAAATTATAAACTCATTAAAAAATCACAACTCCAGGTAAAAATACATAACTCCTGAAAATTTAAAAATAAATTCTATAATCTGAAAAATTTACAATAATGGGAATAAATTATTAGCAAATAATTTAAGTATAATAATTTTTTTCATTTTTAAAAATTAAAACTTTCAAGTTGTTAATAAATTAAATTAATAGTTTTTGATGTTTTTAATATTACAGTTTTTATATCGATGCTAATCAAATCAAAAAATATTAATACGATAAATAATATTTATACAAAAAATATGACTCACAGTAGATTTAAAAAGTTTTACTAGCGGGTAAATAATTATATAAGACTATTATTTCTTATCAATGTTTTTACATAGCATAAAAAAAATTTTTTAACAATACAAAAATATTATTTACATGTAATTATATATTTAATTATAGTAATAGAAATAAGAATTTTTTTAGAAATTGCAAATAAAAATACACTTCAAATATTTGCAAAAAAGATTAAAAAAAATTATTTGCGGTAATTTCTTCTCACATTCATTAAATCTCATTGACTCACACTTGATGCTTGAGATAAAATGCAGAGATGTTGCCAACGTCACGTGCAATTCAATTCATAAAAATTTATGAATTCACTTCCTTTCACTTATGCCTAAGGCTCTCCACAAATGACACACTTATTTCTGTTCAAATTGTTCATTGTCATGAAATGCAGATAAAAATTCTTTTTACACTGAACATTCAAAAGTATAATTAATAGTGTAATTAACTCCTCTATACATGTAAAATAGTTTTGTGGATCCTCGAGGATTCTGTCTCATTCTAAGTTCATATACAAGAAAAACATATTCTTGGCAGAATAAATACAAATTACTGGAAACCAGACAAAGAACTCTTGCCAATAAGAGCTATTAAATAGTCTTTTCAACCATTACGACTTTTCAGATCAAAGAAAAATCATATACTTTATCATAAATTTCCTTCTTTTAAATCTCTCTTTATGGTCTCTTTAAAGTAAAATATTCATCAAGTTACTAGTGACAATAAAATAAAAAAATTTTCAGTATATTATGATTATTACATACGATACACATCAACACAAAATATGTTTAGCATTATTTTCCAAAAATTTCTTTAAGCTTTTCTAGGAATTAATATCAGCAGTAAATGTAATATTTAAATGTTCAAATTGATATAAAAATCGTTTAACTACATACACACATTTTCGATAAAATATTGCACAGGAAAAGACTCCAAATAAATATGTAGATTATGTAAAAACAATATTTAATTTTTGCTGGTATCCTGAAATAATTTAAGTACATATTTGTAATATTAAAACGATAAAAATTCCCTAAAATATTGAAAGCACATGAGAAGCGAAAGGTAGAATCAATATTTGAACCATGCCGCCCAACCTGTCTGGTGGTTAGGGTACCTGCCTACGGATGGGGAGGACCTGGGTTCGAATCCCAGCTCGGGCATGGATGTACTTTTTCTTTCTCTCTCTGCGTTTCTTGTCCTTTCCTAAGATGATGGATTAATGTGGCCCACCCTATGAGCAGGTTTGTGGTGGTGTGGCGTGAGCGATGCTACTCGTATCTCCGTGACTTGGTTCACAGGTGCATACCGGGTAACGATAAAATGAGTAGCAGTTTCCAGCCTTGTTGCTGCAAATGGGTTAATTACTCGAGTGTACCCACCATTAGAAACAAAAAAATATTTGAACTATTTATTATTATTTTATGTTAGTGGCACTAAAAACTGTAGCATATTGTTAATATCAAGTAGGATATACATGAGCACAAAGAATTGTAACAAAATGATCATGCTATGAACTCAAACAGTATCTGAACGCATAATAACTTCAAATAATAAAGAAGAATTCAAATCATGAATTCTGTAGAGCAATCTACAGGAATTCTCATGGATCCTGCAGATAGTTCTGTTGTATGATAAGAGTTAAAAAAATAACGGAGATATTTTCTGAGCATTTCTCATCATATTAGTTTTGCTCAAAGTGCTCCTGTAAGAGATTTGTGACCAAAGAAGCGTCTAAATTCAGAAGATTAACCCTGGCGACACACGAAGGCAACTCTGGAAGACACGATGTCCTGCCGTAATTGTTCAAGCCAGTCACAAGCACAAATGGATACATGTGATCATAAAGGATAGTTTCATATGTGTCACTTGTCAGATTAGACTTATCAGGAATATCATAACACACGAGCTATACGTACATCATTACAGAGGTACTATCAATTTGATCAGTCCCTTGTTGATATTAAAGGTCGATAAATTCACTAAGTTTACGCAGCCTGTCCTCATACGTCTATTCACCAGATAATAGAAATGAGACAAGTCAAAAGTAATAGAGCAACTTCTATCATTAATATTACGATAATAATATCAGAGATCCAGAAGAAGCATAAAACTTTGTGTCATACAAATATCCATACATGCTGACCTTGCAGCACAAAGTTTAATATGAGGAAAAGTTTTTATATAGTAAATACCTGTAAAAACTGTATTGAAAATAGGGAATAGTGTGTTTCAATATCAGAATTATGTAATTTACTGTGAATAAACCCTATTATTTTCAAAATAGAAGCAATAATTAACAACGGACACAATAAACCATCAGGGCCAACATTTCTTTGTAAGAAAAAATCCCCAAATTAAATTCAATAATTTTAATTTTCTCTATCTTTATGACTTTTTAACAATAAACTATATCAACTAAAAAATTTCAAAGTGCTAGTTGGTTAGGGGGTGTTCTCGATAGCGAATGGTGGTGAAATCGAATCCCGGCTTAGCCGAAGATCCGTCGTGTTCACTAATGGCGACTGGGGCACGTAAAATATGTCGGGTCGCAATGTCCTCCATGATCCCATTACAAATTAATACCTTTCGGGTAGTTGGACCCGGGCTATTCCTGTCCATTGGTTTCAAACTCAAAATTGGAAGATACAGATGGTGCTGCCATTAATGAGTCAGAAGTCGTACTTCCACGTTGGTATAAGGGTGCTCTATTAAAATTTAAAAAAAAATGGAAGATGCTCTCTTTGATTTCATTTGCCAAGTCTCTGACGACGGGCGTACTTGGCGTTGCCAAGTGTCATCAGAAACAACAACAACATAACTTTTTGGAAACGTAATTTCAATTTTATTAAAATTTATATAATAATAGTAAAAAATAATACAACTGTGTTTTTCTGGTACTTATCTGGTTGTTTCAAATATTTCTGAAGCCCCTGAATTAGAAAAAAATATTCAAAGATGCATATCAAATACAACAGAGAATTTTGAAAAGGCAACGCCATACATAAATAATTTTAGTCATAAATCAACTCTTTGGCCACTTTACTCTTAAAATGAAAAAACAAGCATTCGTTAATCTTCATAAAAAATAACAGTTTAAACGGTATAAAAAAAGAATCGATGCACAGGCAGACAGCGAAGCAACTTGGCTTTCTTTAACAAAAATATATTTATTTCAGCAAATAAAATGTTATGGCGGAAGAATTCTATGATTTAAGCGAACCTTTTTTGTCAGCTTGCCACAGGAGAATTTTCAAGATTACCCTCGAGTGTATCATAAATGGAAGTCAGGTATCTTAAGTTATTTTACTTAGTGTCACGCATACAGCATGCCTTCCATCCTTGATGGAAATAAACCAGTGAATGGCTCAATGAATATTAGTTTGATGGGCTCAAGGCAAAGAAAAGAAACATTCTTTAGGAAGTCCATAAACTTTACTGGAATGAAAATAAATTTTAAATATGTAGAATCCTTGGTGGTGTATTTTAACTAGATTTCTAATAACTGATGTTATTTGCGAACTTGTACCATTTCCTCAATTTGGTTGAAGAAATAACTTTTAAACAAAATGATCTAACTAAATGAAAACTAAATGATGATATGAAACAATATAAATCTTATTTTAAAGGGAAGCTATTTCTAGAATTAATGTAAATAAATTATTTTACCAATTTAGCAAGTATGTCGTTGCTTTTTTCGCACTATTTAATCAACTTAATTTCATTCAGACATGAAATTAATGTTATTCAGTTGGCATTTATGTTTTTGAATATCATTATATATAGGGAAAAAAAAGGATTTAGTTTGGATATATGAAGCTGATGATTCAAAATAGGATAAAAAAAAACATCTTTCACATAAAGTTTAAAAATTGTAAATTCTATTGCAAAATAAAATTGTAAATTCTGACTAAAAATCTTGCATTTTTAGGGTCTTGACAATTATTTTAATCAATTAAATTTCAAATTACTGCATTTTGTGCAATAGATGTTTAAACATCATGTAGTAGGTTACGTATTAACTTATGTGAAAGAGCGTGTTGGAACATTTTTAGATAAATAACAGCAAAAGTGTATGACAATATGATATATATATATATTTTTTTTTTAATTCCTATCCCATTTACTTGTATTAAGAGTTTAGGTTAAACATATTAAAGCCATTTGTACACATTATATTCAGGGGATAAAATTTTAACAATGTCGAAATTCCAAATTTGAAAAATTGTTAAAATTTTTTTGCAATAAATTGCGTAAAGAAATAACATGCAGAAAATGTTTCAATTTTCTTGTTATTTATAATTTGTTTAATAAAGATATTTACTATGCAAATATTAGTTTGATATATTGAGAATTTTTCACTAGAATTTAAATTGTTTATCAAATACTAGGAAAAAAATAAAGTATTATTTTATTGTATTGTTTTACATTCAAAATATGAAATAAAATTTCGATAAAAATCTGTTGCGAATCAATATTGTTTTGAATTCTCAATGGATATGCACAACTTAACTATCCCAATATTTTACAATATTCAAAATAAATTATTAGCATTTATATAATTCTTTTGAGAGAACAGCTTATATACATTTGCAGAGCAATGAAGATAGTTGTATTTTTTTATTATAAAATTTGATGAAACTCTTCATTCTGTATTTAACAAAGTTTTTCACTTTGTTAAATACTGAGAAGATACCGTGTCAAGACAAATTCAGAAGTTTCGATTTTTGAGATGAAAATTAGTTTGCTATACTCGTATCGAACACTAGCGCATGTTTTAAATGTTGGAAACGACAATAAACTTTCCGATTATCGACAGAATTGATTAGCACTATTATAAGTTCATTTCGTAAATAATCTACAAAGTCATAAAAAAATGTCAATAAATTAAAACAAATATATCTCTTAACAATTTAAACATTTACACAATGGCTAACCTGAGTAAATTTATTGTTTGAGAAATAATAAAACTAGTTTTAACAAATTTAACAGTTAAAAAAAATTAAGTTTTATTATTGTGAAAAAAAAACTAAATTTTATTATCGTAAAAAAAGAAACTAAGTTTTATTATTGTAAAACTTCAGTTTTGAAAATCAGAGAAGAGTTTCTATTTTATTTATTCATTGCTTTCTTTATTAACGACGGAATTCTTCAAGAAAATAAAGATCGTGAATAATCAGCTATTCGATAATCAGAATTTTATCATTGTAAAAACAGACATTTCATTGTGTATAGTTTAATAATTAATAGCTGTCTTTAACTATCCACTGCTTATTAATCTTTCATAACGTTTTCCATTCATAAGCAAGGAAACTTGGAAAATTCCCGAGCATTCATTTCGACAGGTGTAGTGAAACAAAACATCAGTCTTCAAACAACTTCAGGGATTGAAAGTGTGACCTTTCATTCCAAGAACCATGTTTTTTCTTTCAACAGATTGTTGGAAATATTATTGGTTATGAACATGATATTGAGGTGTGAGTTTATTTAGTAGCTTAAAATCAAATTTTAACATGACAGAGAAGTATAAAAAATGATATAAAATTAAATATTTTAAATTTTATCCATTCGATTAAAATCCAAAGTAAAAAAAATCCTCCAATTCAGTTCACATTTTAATGTCAATTTAATGTAATTTATTAACATTTTGTTGCAATTTTTTTTTTTTTTTTTTTGAAATTTTAGTAACAATTAAATCTGTTTTGATAGATAATAAAATAAAGTAACAAGAATATGGTTATACACGGAATACACACTCGAAAATTTTCATCGATCACACAAAACATATTTACTTCATAAAAATAATGAAATGAAACGGATTTTTTGCGCCTTCACTGCCAGCTGTATCAAATATGCATATCAATAAGGTATAAAAAAATAACAGACACTGATTTTTTTTTTAATGGAAATCATTTCAATAATATTTACACAGATGGCAGCACCATATCACATAATATTGCTCCACAATACATAAACTTCACAGCTCTACATTACTCTGCAAACTCTTTTATAGCCTTACTAAATCACTTCATTTGAAAATAGCTCCATTTATTTATTCTCAAAGATATTTCAAGGGAAAGCGAAATGCAATCTTATTTTATGTTTTCAGTTCCAATTATTATTATGAACGTTCATTTCAAGCTAAATATATTCAATTACCTTATAAATTGGGTAATTTTATTTATTCATTTTATATAAAAGATTTGCATTTATTATTTTCTATAAGTAAAGCATATTCTTTTTTCTTTATATTAAATATATTTGAAAATTAGAAACGTAAGTGAAGTTGCACGCATTTTTCTTAACAGTGAATTTTTAAAAAATGTGAAATAAAAAGACTTTTTTCGTTTTAAAATATGTCGGGTTGCAATGACCTCCATATTTCCATTCCAAATTAATACCTCTAGAGGTGGCTGGAGCCAGGCCATGGGTATTCTCTGGCTTCAATATTCAAATTAAAAGACCCTTGATGGGGCTGCCCTCTATTAGCCAAAAATCGTACTTCCACCATCGTATGTGGGTGCTCTGTTCAAAAACGGAAAACGCTTTTTCTGACTTCATTCGCCCAGTTCCTAATGGGTGGGTTTGGCTTCGTCAAGTGCCATAAGTAACAACAACAGAGGCATAATTAGTAAAAAATGAAATAATGTGACTAGCGGAGTATAATTAACCATCTTCATGTTAAAATATTTGAATCATATTAAAAAAGTATTGGCAATTCGATATTTATTATTGCTTTGAATTGATGAACATAAGACTTTAACAGGATATGCAAATTTAAATTTTCATAAATATATCATTTGTAATTTAAGATTTCGCTCACATAATTTCACATATTATGAAATATTTTCCAGGTAAAGTTTATATTTACAGCTTAGGCATAAAACATAATTCCTTAGCAATATTTTAATTAAAAAAAATTTACGTCATTTCTTATGTATAATTAATAATATATATTACATTACTATTAAACAATATAACATGAGGTTATTTTACACTTATAAAAGATATTTTATATTTAAATTTAAGAAAATACAGATTTACAAGCAAACTAGTACCATATCACAAAAAAAAGAAATACTCAATTTCTTTCAGTAAAATTTTATTCATGAGAGCAAAAAATATTTTCCTATCGAAGCGCTGTCTTGGCGCAAGCAATTTATTTATGTATCTCTTTTTTTTATCTTTTCATCGCCAAAAGTGTATTCAAGAACATGATGGATTAAAAATTTAAAAGAACAACCGAAAGAGTGGGGTAAGATATCACGATATCCCAGGAGATTGAAGAAATGAAAAATAATAAATAAATACATAAAAGTTTTTTTTTTCCGAAGTATGTCATGACAAAAGATGAACTTCTTGATAAAATGATATCTTTGCGAAATTGTTTTTTGTTCATTTACTTTTTAAAATTTTTGAAACAGTTCATATTTTCTTTTTAGTATAAGAGTTACAAATGTAATTTTACCAAAATAGATTTACTTCTCTGTCTTATAAAAGTATGAAAGAAACAAATATCGTTTTTAAAGTGAATGTGAGGAAGTAGTAAAATATTAAATTGATTTGTTTTAACTCAAACAAATAAATTACAGAATGAGTTGCCCCAGTGAATTTTTCATCTCGTATGTAAGTTAGAGGATCACTAAGTTTCTATTCACTGGAAAAATAAAAAAAATTGTTTGTGTGTCTGAAGAGAAATATATTTCCTATCATTTTTTACATTTTCTTCAAATATTGTTAAATATTACTTTAAAATGTATTCTGGATAACGGATCCTTTCATTTATAGTGTATTTTTTTAAAAAGAACATTTTATTGATTTTTATTAAAATGAATTATTGTAAGTAAGTTTAAAACAACTGATTAAAAATATAATTAAAATAGTGATAAGCATTTCGCCCAACCTGTCTAGTCGTTAGCGTAACTGACTACGGATGGGGAGACTGCGTTCGAATCCCGGCTCTGGCATGGATGTACTTTCTCTTTTTATGTGTTTCTTGTCTTTTCCTCTGGTGATGGATGAATGTGGCCCGCTCTATAAACGGGTTTGTGGTGGTGTGACGTGGGTAATGCTACTCGTCACAGTGACTTGGTTAGCAGGTGCCCACCGGGTAACGATAAATGAGTAGCAGTTTGTTGTGGCTAAAAAAGGGTTAATCACCCAAGTTCCCGTCATTGGAAAAAAAATGTATAAGCATTTAAACACATACCAGATTTTTCTGTTATTATTTTTGTGTGCCAGCTAGACTGACAATATGGGGTGCGCTACTCGTTTCTTTCGAACTGAACCATAATTTGGTGTGGAACCCAACTTCTTCGGTACACATATGTCATAGGTACCCATTCATAGGGTAGCATCTATTAACACAATGAAAGAACAAAGACAGGTGAGAGAAAAAGTACAACCATGCCAGAACCGGGATTTCAACGCAGGACCTCCCCATCCGCAGTCAAGCACGCTGACCACTAGACAATTTTTGGTTGGAATTGGTTGGCATTTTTCTGTCAGAAATTGCCTGATTGAAATCATTAAAAGAGGAATATAGTATTTAATACGAAATAAATCTTAAGAATCGCTTTACAATAATATATTTGAATTTTTAATATTCAAAATTTATCACCCGATTGAAAATTATATAAAATTTATACGAAAAATATTTAATCGTATCTTTGAAGTATACAATCGCTGCCTACCCTGTCTAGCAGTCAGCGTGCCTGACTACGGAGAGGGAGGTCCTGGGATCGAATCCTTGTCTGTGATCTTTCCTAGCATATACGTTCACCTATGGCATGTGAGTACTGAAGAAGTCAGATTCCAAAGCAAATTATGGTTTAGTTGTAAAAGTGGAGCAGCACACTCCACCCCATATTGCCAGCCTGGCTGGCATTCGACAAGGAAAAAAAAAAAAAAAGAATACAGGGTAAATTCTTTTGCAATTTAGAAATAAGTACAAATCAAATAATTTTGAGTCACATAAATATAAATCATAGTTAACAGTGATTTTTTTCTAATTAAAAAAATTGCGTATACTTAAACAATTATCTTAATTTATTCAAATTAAGTAAAATTTTAAAAATACTCAACGATTTTCAATTTTTTTAAAATTTCTAATATATTACTGTAATAGCTAGAGTAGAATTTTTAAAATAAATAAAATTAATAGTTTATTTAATTCAAAAAACACTTAGCTGTTATTTTCTAAATATAAAGAAATATTTGATTTGAATAAATTATGATAATTAATTATATATATGTTAAAATTAATTCCCATTCTTAAATAATTTTTAAAGCAATTTTTTTTATATAAGTAATTTTGATATATATATGTTGTTAGCTTTATATCGGGAGTTGTGCATTAAAGTATAAATTTATTCAGTATCGCATGAATATTCATTATTATCTGTTGTTTTGTGCAAAACATCCAATGGTATTCTTATATTTATACTATCTCCTTCAGAAATTAATATTACTTATTTTATTGATAACATTAACATCATTTTATGTATTTTAAAATATAATAAGAATACATACAGAAAATAACAATATCTGATTTGCTGATAATCACAATAAATTCTATAAAAAAAAAAAAGTGATGTCTAATTTTGGGTAAAATTCTAGTTAGAGATTGGTGAATAAGTTTTCTTCATTTTTAGTTACAAAATGAAGAATATAAAAATACTAATTTTAGAATTGCTCCCTTAAAAATTCTTATTAGAACTAATTTATATTAAAATTCTTTTTAGAACTATAATTAAAATTCTTATTAGAACTATATTATATATATATATATATATATATATATATATTGAATAAGTCAAAATTGGAAATAAGAATGCAAAAGAGCATGTTATATGTAACATGTATCGTAATGAAATTCGATTAAAATACGAAAAAGATTTGAAAAGAACTTTCCAGGCAGCCCCTCCCCCCCCCATCCAGTATTTGTCAGGGCAGGCAAGACGAAGAGATGAAGGTTGGAGAAAAGAAAAAAAAAAAAAAGAAGAAGCTAAAAAAAAAAACTAGAAGAATGCAGAAGGAGATACTAGCAATCAGTTCCTTGTCATCGATCCAGATGACAATTACTAAGAAAACTGGTCAAAGTAAGAAAAAATTACTAAACACTACCTCTGGTGAAAAAGGCATATGACCCGGAACCCCTTGAACGAACGCACTAATAAAGACTGTGTAAATAGGGGAACATTAAAGTTTTTCATTAACGAAATTAACGAAATTAATGATAACTAGCAAATTCAATGCCATTTTTATAAATGAATATAAAGAAATTAATTTAAATACATGAGTCAATATCTAATAATTACGAGTTTTTTTTTTTCCCATATCAACTTCATTTTGACAGTACAGTTTAATAAACTTTTTGATTTTGATTTACCATAGATATCTTTGATCATATCGACGTCTTGGCGTTTTATCAAAACGTTAAATAGTATATATCAACATACAGGTATCGGCAACATACGGTAAGTCAGCCGGGTCGCACAGTACAATTGGCACTGCTGGCAGCCCGTTTTAGCCAACCTGGTTCATATCAGTCCCGTCGCTGTAACTGCCCAGGTTGGGCGGGTAATACGGTCCTCTGCTGACCTAATACTGAATGGCAAGCAGTGCCATATTAGCCACGTATATACCATGTAGTCGCAGGTACAGGGGCATATATATTCATCTATTGACCTTCAATCGCTTGGGGAGCAATGGCCTCTTTTACTGACGAATAGAGACAGTTTAAACTTATTTTTTTTCCACAGATAACAATGGAACTTTTAAATAATAATTTATGTAAGATAATTTTTTTAATTTAGAGAGGTATTGAAAAATACATTAAATTGAAGCTGAATCCCTTTTGGATATTACCTTACAAAAATATGTGGTTCTATCTTTACATATAGTCGTCAAATAATATTAGGTTGGGGAAAAAGAAATCCATTATTTTTACGTGAACTTTTTGTAACTGCTTTCAGATTCGCTTTGAAAAAAGGTTTAAAACAGTTTTCGTGTAGATTTTTAGGTCTTGCGCGAAGCTACGGCTGTTGACACGCTGTCAAGTTTGATAATTTTTGATATTTTATAGACATTCTCGACGATGTTGTATCCATGCGAGGTGCATCTTTAGCATCCAAATACCCAAACGGAATCGACGAAACCAAAATTGTGCGTAATTAGTTGTTGCAGTCATATATAAGACGATAAACACCTTTCACAATTTTAGCCACCTGGTTAGCATTTTCGCCATTATAAAAGAAAAACTAAAATGTATCGAATTTTCTGTTTGTTGTCTTCTATTTTTAAAACCTTGTACTCATAACTGAATTAATCTAACAAAAAACCGGAAGAGAATATTTTAGTGTGAAATGTCACCTTTCCAATGAGCATAAATTTGAAATTGTTTGATAGATACCTCACGAGATAGCGATCACTACAGACGTCTACCGAAAAAATAATGGATAACTTTTTCCCCAAACTAATATTAAATGCGTTTTTAATCCCAAGGAGAAACAATTATATGGAATTTAGCAGATTCCAAAAAATGAATTTTCAACTAATGCAGTAGTAAGCTCACAATGTTAATCTCATCCTAACGTTGCATTTTTTGTCCAAAGAATTGAAATATTTTTTTTATATTCTATTAAATTAATTGTAAAATATTCTTTTTTCCTTATAGAAATTGATTACTTTAAATTTATGCTCTTTTGTTTATTATTTTTGCAAATTTGTCCAAGAAATTATTTTTGAAATTGCTAGGTATACTGATTTAAAATTAGCTTAGACTTATACAATTCTAAAATGAACGATTTATGAAAATGAAAATGAAACGATTATCTAAAATGAAAATTTTAGAATAACAATTCTAAAATGAACGCCTCAATTCTGCAAATACTCTTCCCGATTTTCCGTTCAACTTAATAAATCGGATGGGGAGAGAATTACCTAGTCAACAATACCTTTCTAGGAGCATGTTTTGATATCCATTCTGAAAGTAGCATCGAGATTCTGCTTCCGATGGTAGAAGATTTTATTTTGTTTGTCGCTCAACAGTCATTTACTGTATACGAAGTCTAATTAGACCAGGATCTACCGCTTAGAGTCGATTCCGACCCCTAAGATGGGATTCGAACCTGTGAACTGTTGGAACGAAGGAAAGAGCGCTAACCATTCGTCTACCAGCTCGATTATATTTAAGATTTCTGGAATAAATAAAAGTAACTTAAACTTTCCCTATTACACAATTTCAACTACAATGATTTTTCAAATTCTTAACATGTAATTTAATTCATTAACTTAACATTTAAACTTGGCATTTCTTAAAATTACAATTGCCGCGCCCCCTTTGAGCACATTTTAACTTTCTGCCAATCAGATTACAGTTATAGTTACCAGCCATTTTCAGTTACAGATCGACAGATATAGGTACCTTGTAAACTGCCAGCCAGCATCTACTTCAGGTAATGGGAAGATTGGTAGAAACGTGTTATTGTCTAGACTCCAAAAATTAAAAGTTACTTATCATACGCTTATTATCTTCGTATTATTTATCGTCATACACGTACGATATAGAGGCTTATTTAGAGGAACTGTCTGATTTCTGATGAAAGAAAAAGCAAAGTGAACATAACGATTTGTTTTATCTCGATACAAATCGAACTTTCAAACAGGAATTACAACTGCACTGCACAAGATATAAGATTCAAACAAACGCACAATGCGATATCGCTGAAATCAACACAAACATCTTAAGAGATATTTAACCACTTGTTTCGTGTGACAGATAACAACATGCGAATGAGACGGTTGCGTGATAAGATCGAAACCGAAATAAACCATTTTTTTGCTTATAAAAATCTAACATTTTATCACAAAGGTATACAAGAGTTAGCGTCAGGCTGTGATAATATTATTGCATGTAATTGCGCTTACTTCGATAAAACACTTCTGATGACCAGATAGTTACAAAGCTATTAAATGTCAAAAGTCCACTCACTTTCTTTATCCACTTTCTAATGCATTTTCGAGCGCTCACAAACTGGGAAAGGCAAAATGACATTTGCTGAAAAAGGTACTTTCCAAAAGCCAAATAACAATAATAATATCACTCAGTTTAAATAATTACACTGTTAAGAAGTAGGAATGAGAATATGAAACAAGTAAATTATATTTTAATCTTTCAGTTCTCTCAGTAAAAAGATATTTAATCTCATCTTTTTTCCCAGCGATAACGGATAGATAACTTTAAAGAAAAAAAGAACAGTTTTTATTGAAGCAAAACAAAAGCTTCTGAGTGTAGTCTAAATTGTATGGCAGCAAAAGTAATTTTACAGGGAGTTGAAATCAGCATAAATATGTACTAAATTGATGCAAACTTTTGAAAGGAAACTTAGAGAAAAACATGATTTTAAATTAGTCAGACAACGACATTCTGATGAAAGTTTCACTTCATTCCATGAATACAATCCGGGATAAAATTTCGGTAAACAAAATAATGGTTTTTATTATGTAGATGATTTTGTAAGAAATATCAGCCAAATTCTTAACAATATTTCTTACAAAATTGGCACTCAAAAATAACTACGTCAAAAGCTGTATAGCTTCACAGTAGATCTAAGACACATCGTTTTGAAACATTTAATCCTGTTAATACATTATCGTTTTAACTTGACCTACACAATGATGTCTCTCTGCGGTTACTATCTACAATAAAAAAAATAAAAAAAATTTATATTACAGAAAAAATATTTTCTATATCGCCATCTTTACTGGTAGGTGATAATATACATATTGTCCTGAACTGAATAAAGAGATTAAACTACATTATAAATTATTGTGTACACGGGCACAAGCATTAAAATGAACTCAACGGTTTTTAAATCAGAAACTGAAACACATAAAACTCTCTAAAGAGCAAAAATGATATAGCGATTTACAGACAAAAAATGTAAGTTGCTATATATTTCAAAAAAAAAAAATCATATATAAAACTCATTCATAAAAAAAAATAACATAGATCATGGTTCAATAATACGTCCAAGGGATTCATTCATTAAGTTTTGATCGCTAACTTTAAGTAGTCCTTTAATGGACCAAAAATAGATGTATTTTTATCGGCGATTACATCCGATGTGACTGGAATACAAAGGTTTAAAAAAGGTCTTCATTGGGAGCACGATATCAAAACCAAGAACTTTTTTCGGCAGTTATCATTAAATTAATGAAAAGCAGATATCATTGGCAAAACCATATCTATACAAAGTAAAATAACACTACTTGTTGAGTTAGAGACATTTAATACAAATATTTCGAAAAATAATCTAAATTTTGATAAATTATTAGGTTGAAAATATATTCTTAAATAACATCATTTATTTAAAGTGTGCTAAATTTATGTATTTTTAAGATCTATAATAAGATGTAAGAAACCGACGCACAAAATTATGTGGTGCATCTAAACGAAACAATATTTCTTTAAAAATATCTCCGAATTTTATAAATGCACCTTTGAACAGATAATATTTATCTATTAGATTCATGATTACAATAGACAAACACCATATTAACAATACGCGATGCTTGTCTATTCATTAATATAACTCTAGAACTGTTAGAGAAAATTCGTAGAAATAAAATATTATACGAAGGTAAGTATTATACGAATCTTTGAAAACAATAATAATTGCAATAAATTCTACTTTTCAACAACACAATTGGTTAAGAAATTCGAAACAATTAGTCACTGACATCTACGTTAATAGCCATTTACTAACTAGTTGAAATTTAGTGATG
>JAPDSC010045815.1:31467-43787 GCA_026290005.1 Latrodectus geometricus
TAGAAATGCCTCTAGAACAGGTTTTTCAATATCAGTGATATCAATTGAATAATTAGCACTTTCTTTCATGTCAACTTCAAACATTGTCCTAAATACAGAAGATCTGGCAGCAAGTATAAATTTATGAGCTGGAAAGAAATCAGTACCAATAATAAAATTCACATCTGCAAAAAGGCTGTCCCGATAAGACTTCAAAAAATCATGCTGAAATTCAGCAACATTTCCAGCCACTAGTTCATTAGTACTACAACAAGATTCAGTAGCAATTTTCCCTTCAACTGTCAAACTATCATCAGCGCATAATCTAAAATTACTTCCCATATTCATATCGACGTTTTTAAATTTGGATGGTCTAGAAAACGTTCGTTCTGAAAATTTACATTCTCCTGCAAGTGAAAAAGAATCTTCTAATTTTCTTTGGGCATAAAGAGTACCTTTTGAATTGCGTAGGCTAAATAGGCATCTCACAGGCACAACATATACACTCTTGTCATTTCGGCGTAATCCTATTGACATTTCATTGTTGTCAATTGTTTTTAAAATTACATTCCATTTACTACTGCACATTAAATTGAGAGAAAATTCTTCACTTACTATATCATCTTCTTCTAAAGACGTGATATTCTCAATTATCCACGTGTAAATAAATTCATGTTTAACTTTTCCCACAAATGGCTTCACCACATTACCCGAGTCCATTTTTTCAGCAAAATTCTTAAACCTTAACCAAATTGCTAAATAATGCTGGAGTGTAATATCATTCAATGGTATAAAAACGAAAATGTCAACATAAATATAACAAACTGTCAAAAGGTAGCTTCCACCACTAATACGATTAGATAAAGCGGAACGTAATTCAATGATCTGTGCATGAATTATCAACTCATCAAAGTACTACTAATCGTCAAAATTTATAATTAGGCCTGCTTCTACAACTTATATTGAAAAAAAAGAAAAGTCAATAATGTGACGGCACTCCACATCTCATTTTCAAATACATATTTGTTCAATATTTTTCGAAGTTTCATAGTATTCTAGTAAAATTTTATTGAAATTATTAAATTGATATATACTTTGAAAGCTTAATACTATCCGTACTATTAAAAAAATATCGATTAGTTTATTTTTTTAAAGTTTTCAATGCAGTTCAAACATTTCCAGCCTTGCCCACCATATAAAACCGAATTTGAAATTTTGCATTACTGATCATGATAAAAATTGTATTCATTTTTATCGGAATTGAGGTTATAACACATTATTTAGAAAAATTAAACAATTTATTTTAGACAACATAATTAATAGTAACAATTAATATAGATGGAAAAAAAAACATCACTTTCAATAAGTTCGTCAATAAAATCATCTTGCACTCTATTTCATTCACAGGAAACGAATTTCACTTTTTTGTTTTTTTCAAAACAAATTTTTACTATAATTAAAATCATATTATACGCAATAAAGATAATAGGAGTAATATTGGACGAAAAGTTAAATAAAATTATTAATCTTTAAATAATTTCATCTTTCATTAAGGTTTCATTGCATGCAATTATCTTACTACACTACTGACCATTAAAATTGCTACACGAAGAAGGTGACATGCTACAAACGTGAAATTTATACGAAAGGAAAAAGGTACTGTGATATCCAAATGATTAGCTTTTCAGCGCATTCAGACAAAGCAGGCGCCAGTAGCGACACCTGCATTGTGTTTAAATGAGGAAATTGTTCAGCCGCTTCCTCATACACAAATTGCATTTGAACGTTCTTGCCTGGTGAAAAGTTTTTGTGATGCCCCGTGTAAGAAGGAGAAATGCGTACCAGCACGTTTCTGGCTTTGATAAAGGTGGAATTGCAGCATACCGGGATTGCGGTTTATCTTATCGCAGTACTGCTGCTCGCGTCGGTCAAGATACAATGACTATTAGCAGAATATGGAATCGATGGGTTCAGGACGGTAATACGGAACGCCATGTGGGATCTCAACGGCCACCTATCACTAGCAACCATTAAGAGAGGCATTTATCCGCATGGCCGTAATGGATCGTGCAACTACGTCACGAGTCGTGAGTCAAGAAACGGAGTCGTTTGGAAGACAACAAGTGTCTGCACGAACAGTTCGACGACGTTTGCAGCAACATGGACTCTCTGCTCGCAGACCATGGCTGCGGCTTCCCTTGACGCTGCGTCATAGACAAGAGCGCCTTCAATGGTGTGATCAACGACGAACCTGGGCGCACGAATGGCGAGACGTCATTTTTTCAGATGAATCCAGGTCCTGTGTACAGCATCATGATGGTCGCATCCGTGTTTAGCGGCATCGTGGTGAACGCACACTGTCAGCGTGCATTCGTCATCGTCATACTGGCCCATCACCTGGCGCGATGGTATGGGGTGCCATTGGATACACGTCTCGGTCACCTCTTGTTCGCATTCACGGTGCTTTGAACAGTGCACGTTACATTTCTGGTGTGTTACGTCCCGTGGCTCTACCCTTTATTCGAGCCCTGCGAAACCCTACGTTTCAGCAGGATAATGAACGACCGCATGTTGCCGGTATTGTACGGACTTTCCTTGATATGGAACATGTTCGGTTGTTGCCCTGGCCAAAACGTTCTCCAGATCTTTCACCAATAGAAAACGTCTGGTCAATGGTTGTTGAACGACTGGTACGTCACCAAACGCCAGTCACTACGGTTGATGAACTGTGACATCGTGTTGAAGCTGCATGAGCATCTGTACCTGTACATGCAATCCAATCTCTGTTTGACTAGATGCCCAGGCGTATAACTGCTGTTATTACTGCCAGAGGTGGTTGTTCTGGGTATTGATTTCTCAGGATCTATCCAGCCAAATTTTTTGAAAATTTAATGACTTGTTATTTCTAGTGTAATATATTTGTGCAATAAATATCATTTTGTTATCTGCCTTTCTTCCTGGTGTAGCAATTTTAAAGGCCAGTAGTGTGGTATTAAATACGAAATAAATCTTAATCGTTTTACAATAATATACTTGAATTTTGAATATTAAAAATCTTTCACCCGATTGAAAATTATATAATAAATTGATACGAAAAATATTTAATCATTTCTTTGAAGTATTCAAACGCCGCCCACCCTGTCTAGTAGTCAGCGTGCCTGACTGCGGAGAGGGAGGTCCTGGCATCGAACCCAGGTCTGGGATCTTTCCTCGCATAAACGTGCACCTATGGTATGTAAGTACTGAAGAAGTCGGATTCCAAAGCAAATTACGCTTCAGTTGTAAAAGTTGAGCAGCACAATTCAACCCATATTCCCAGCCTGGCTGGCACTCGACACGAAAAAAAAAAAAAAAAAAAAGAATACCCAGAGTGAATCCTTTTGCTATTTAGAAATAAGTACAAATCAAATAATTTTAAGTCACATAAATATAAATTATAGTTAACTGTGATTTTTTTTCTAATTAAAAAAATTGCGTATACTTAAACAATTATTTTGATTTATTCAAATTGAAGTAAAATTTGAAAAAAATCTCAACGCTTTTCAGCGTTTTTAAAATTTTTAATATATTACTGTAATTGCTAGTTTAGAATTTTTAAAATAAATAGAAAATTAAAATAGTTGCTTTTAAATTCATAAAACACTCATTTGCTATTTTCTAAATTTAAATGAATATTTAATTTGAATAAATTATGTTAATTTATTATATATATTTTAAAATTAATTATCATTCTTAAATAACATTCGACATTAAATAACATTTTTCATATAAGTAATTTTGTCACTATATATGCTGTTAGCTTTATACCGGAGTTGCATTAAAGCACAAATTTATTCAGTATCGCATGAATATTTATTATTATTTGTTGTTTTGTGCAAAACATCCAATGATATTCTTATATTTATACTATGTTCTTCAGAAAATATAATATTACTTATATTAATGATAACATATTATTAACATCATTTTATGTATTTTAAAATATAATAAGAATACATATATAAAATAACAATATCTGATTTGCTGATCATCACAGTAAATTCTATAAAAAAATGTCTAATTTTGGGTAAAATTCTAGTCAGAGATTGGTGAATAAGTTTCCTTCATTTTTAATTTCAAAAATAAGAATATAAAAATACTAATTTTGGAATTGCTCCCTTAAAAATGCTTATTAAAATTAATTTATAAGCGTTTTATCATTACCTAAATATTTAAGAGCGAATGTTAACATTTTGTAAATACTTTTGCGCACATGTGCATATTTTTTAATTATGTATGTTCATTTATTTCAGCTTCTTTGTCACAAGTACAAAAATATAAAATGAAAATCTCCTTTAAATAACTAAAGAAAAGACTATGTACATTTATTAGTTTCCTTTTCAAAGAAATTTGCACGAATATATATATATATATATATATATATATATATATATATATATATATATATATATATGCATGTTATATATGACAAGTATCGCAATGCAATTCGATTAAAATACGAAAAAGATTTGAAAAGAACTTTCCAGGCAGCCCCCCCCCCCCATCCAGTATTTGTCAGGGCAAGCAAGACGAAGAGATGAAGGTTGGAGAAAAGAAAAAAAAAAAAAAAAAAAGCTAAAAAACTAGAAGAAAGCAGAAGGAGATACTAGCAATCAGTTCCTTGTCATCGATCTAGATGACAATTACTAAGAAAACTGGTCAAAGTAAGAAAAAATTACTAAACACTACCTCCGGTGAAAAAGGCATATGACCCGAAACCCCTTGAACGAACGCACTAATAAAGATTGTGTAAATAGGGGAACATTAAAGTTTTTCAGACGAACAAGCAGCAAATAAACCTTTTAATGATATGAACATTCTTTTATATTAAACTTTAGTCTTATAATAGAAATTGTTTCTGAATAGAAATTCGTATCCCTAGTTTTTATACTTAAATACATTAATAGGTAAAAAAAGTATTTTATGTTCATTTAATTTTTAAAATAGAAATTCAATAGTGATAAAAACACATATGTCAATATTTTAATTTGAATTGTATATCATGACAGTCAACTTGGAAAAAAAGTAAATTTACGGCAAAATGTTTGCAAATAAACTAAAACTATTAAAAATTAGCAAAAATTATATTCGTAAAATGGAATTAAATAATAACTAGCAAATTTAATGACATTTTTATAAATGAATGTAAAAAAATTAATTTAAATACATGAGTCAATATCAAATAATTACAAGCTTTCCATATTAACTTCATTTTGAAAATACAGTTAATAAACTTTTTGATTTTGATATTCCATAGGTATCTTTGATAATATCGACGTCTTGGCGTTTTCTCAAGACTTAAAATTGTATATATCTGCATACAGGTATCGGCAACATACTGTACGCCAACAGGATTCCACATTATATATTATAATTGGCACTGCTGGCAGACCGTTTAAGCCAACCGCAAAGTGTTCTTATCGCTGTAACTGTGCGTATGGATGTTGGGCGGGTAGTACGGTCCTCGACTGACCTAAAACTGTATGGTCACCAGAGCCATATTAGCCACGTATACATTATGCAGTTGCCGGTACATGGCCATATACATTTAACCATCGGCCTTTTATCATTTGGCTAGCAGTGGCCTCTTTTACTGATGTTGAGACAGTTAAAACTTGATCTATTTCTACATATACCAATGGAACTTTATCCACTATTATATAAGGCAGTTTCAATTTAGAGAAATACTGAAAAATCGATTAAAATGAAACTAAATCTTCTTTGGATATTATTTTAGAAAAATATGTGATTCTCTCTTTGCATAGTCGTCAAATAATATTAAATGCATTTTTAATTCCAAGGAGAAACAATTATATGGAATTTAGCAGATTCCAAAAAATGAATTTTCAACTAATGCAGTAATAAGCTCATAATGTTAATCTCATCTTAACGTTGCATTTTTTGTCCAAAGAATTTAAATATTTTTTTTTTTTTTGTTTGTTTGTTTGTTTTTTTTTTATACTATTAGATTAATTGTAAAATATTCTTTTTTTCCTTATAGAAATTGATTACTTTAAATTTATGTTCTTTTGTTTATTATTTTTGCTAATTTGTCCAAGAAATTATTTTTGAAATTGCCAGGCATACTGATTTAAAATTAGCTTTGACTTATACCATTCTAAAATGAAAATTCACTCTGAAATGAACGCCTCAATTCTGCAAATATTCTTCCCGACTTTCCATTCAACTTAATATAAATGGGATGGGGATGGAATTACCTAGTCAACATTACCTTTCTAGGAGCATTTTTTGATATCCATTCTGAAGTTAGCATCGAGATTCTGCTTCTGATGGTAGAATATTTTATTTTGTTTGTCGCGCAACAGTCATTTCCTGCATGCGAAATGTAATTAGACCAGGATCTACCGCTTAAAGTCGATTCCGAACCACTACAAACATCCAAGCCCGAGGTGGGATTCGAACCTGTGAACTGTTGGACCGAAGGACAGAGCATTAATCATTCGTCTACCAGCTCGATTATATTTAAGATTTCTGAAATAAATAAAATAAAAAAAGTAATTTAAGCTTTTCCTATTACACAATTTCAACTACAATAATTTTTCTAATTCTTAAAATGTAATTTAATTCATTAATTTAACATTTAAACTTGGCATTTCTTAAAATTTCATAAGCCAAGCCCTCTTTGAGCACATTTTAACTTTCTGCCAATCAGATTACAGCTATAGTTACAAGCCATCTTCAGTTACAGATTGAGGGTTAATGATGAACAGATCTAGGTAACTTGGAAACTGCCAGACGACATCTACTTCAGGTAATGGGAAGATTGGTAGAAACGTATATTGTCTAGACTCCAAAAATTAAAAGTTACTAATCATACCCTTATATCTTCGTATTATTTATCGTCATACAAGTACGATATAGAAGCTTATTTAGACGAACTGGCTGATTTCTGATGAAAGAAAAAAACAAAGGGAACATTACGATTTGTTTTATCTCGATGCAAATCGAACTTTCAAACAAGAATTACAACTGTACTGCACAAGGTACAAGCTACAAACAAACGCAATGCGATATCACTGAAATCAAAACAAAAATCTTAAGAGATAGATACTTAACCACTTGTTTCGTGTGATAGTGTTTTTTTTTTTTTTTTTTTTTTTTTTTTTTATATGTAATAACATGCGAATGAGACCGTTGCGTGATAAGATCGAAACCGAAACGGACCATTTTTTTGCTTATAAAAATCTAGCATTTCATCGTAAAGATATACAAGGGTTAGCGTCACGCTGTGATAAGATTATTGCATGAAATGGCGCATACTTCGATAAAACACTTCTGATGACCTGATAGTTACAAAGATATTTAATGTCAAAGTCCACTTTCTTTATCCACTTTCTAATGCATTTTCGAGCGCTCACGAATTGGGAAAGGCGAATTGATATTCGCTAAAAAAAAGGTATACTTTCAAAAAATATATAAAAAAAATAATAATAATATCACTCGGATTAAATAATTATATTGAGAAGAACTAGAAATGAGGAATGGAACACAAGTAAAGGAAATGTATATTTTAATATCTTTCTTGCACACACACACAATTACCTCAGTAATAAGATAGTTAATCTCTTCTTTACAACCAGCGATAAGATAGATAACTTTAAAGAGAAAAAAAAAAAAAAAACAATTTTATTGAAACAAAATAAAATATGGAGCAGAATCTTAAATTAATTATATGGCAGCAGGGCCGGCGCTAGCAGCTTCGCCGCCCCGGGCAAAGAGGTAAAATGCTGCCCCATATAACAAAAATTAAAAGAGATAACCTAAGCCCTTTCCATGATTAATGGTAAAATAAAACAAGTAAAAAAATTTCAATCATCAGCAATGTTGAAGTTTTGATTTGCAAAAAAATACTAATTTATTTATTTATGTTTTTGGCACTAAATTAAAATTAGGGTTGCGGAGAAAAAAGGAAAGAGTCATTTCTGATGCATAATTATAAAATACAAAACAGATATTTAAACAAATAAAACAAATTATAAAACCACTAAATATTAAAACTTTATTACGCATTAAAAATACATTTAATCTGAGAGGTGAAATTAAAAGTGTTTTTTTTTCTCACTTTTAATTCTGAAAATTGTTTTATAATTTCTTTAACATTAATTTTTTCAGCCAGGTCATGTTCGACAGCTATTGTTGTTAAGCCGTTTAGTCGATCCTCGGTAGTTGTGGAGCTTAAAAAATTTTTAATTAATTTTAATTTGGTGAAACTCCTTTCTCCACTTGCCACACTTATTGGGAGAGTCAGCAATATTCTTAAAACTATACCAAGATTGGGAGCAAAATCCAGGTTCGATATGAATTTTAAAATCTCAACTGGACTTTCTTTTTTGTTTAGCAAAGCCAAAACAGCTACTATCTCCTCTGCCAAGTCAAGCGTGTTTATATCAGATGAATTCCAATCAGTCAACACTGTTTCTAAATCTTTACAATACTTTATAATGTCGTTTTGAGGAATATCTCTTAAATCAGAAATATTGTATAAAAATTGGAAATAGTTACTGTGGGTACTGATCAAATCAAAAATGGATTCAAGTGCATTGATAGCTTTATTTAATGTAAAAAAATAAAATTCTGCCTTATATTTCAAAGTAGGGTCTTCCATTGGATTATCTTTTGCCTCATAGTCGAAATCAACATTCCTTCTTCGAACTCAGTGACGTGGCTGGGGGAGCTCAAAATTAGCTGGTATGTCAATTTCGTCTGCGAGTTCTCGAGCATCGCAAAGCATTTCACAAGCTCTGTCCTATCTAAGATCCTTGAAAAAATCATTACAATTTTTTAAGAGCTCCATAGCAGATGGTAAATCGTAGTCTTTTGTCTGCAAGAGCTTACTTATAGGATTGATACAATTTAAGATTTAGTATTGCAAATTACAATGCAGCATAAGAATTTAAATTGTTTAACACAACTTAATAGTCCAGAAGCCTCAACTCTTATAGAGTTGTCAACCTCCGAGTTATTACAAACAGCAAGTAAAGCCTCGTATATCCCTCCTAATTGATACCTTAGTGGTTTTAATGCATCTATTCGGCTTTCCGAACGAGTATCACTTAGAGGCTTCAAAGTAAGTCCGGAAACATATTTTAATAATATGGTCCATCGAAAAGTTGATGAGGAAAAAAACAGATATATTTTTTGGACTATATTAAAAAAATTGGCGGCTTCGAAGGATTCTTTTGCCACGTCATGAACTACCAAGTTTAATGAGTGGCTGCTACATGGAAGGTAAAATGCTTTTGGATTTAACGCATTTATTCTAGATTGTACTCCCGATTTACTGCCTCTCATGTTGGCCCCATTATCGTAAGCCTGTCCCATCATATCCTGCAAATTCAATCCCAATGTTTCAAGTCTTTTAAGTTTTAGAGCTGAAAACTCATATCCCGTCGATCTTTCAACCGGAAGAAAGCCTAAAAAGCTTTCATTAATTTTAATGGAAACCTCCTTGGGATTGGACTTGTCAGTGGATCTATAGACCTTACTAAAACTGTCATTTGCTCGATCTTGCTGATATCAGGAGTGCAATCTAGAATTATTGAATAATATTTAGCTTTTTTAATATCAGTAATAATAGGAGATGTTATATTTTCAGCTAAAAGAATAATCAATTAATTTTGAATTTCTTTTCCGAGATAGTGCACTTTAGCTTCTTCTTTTTTAAACACTGCGGATATGCTCTTCCATTACTGGATAAAACTGAGCAAGTATTTGAATTATTTGTAAAAATTTACCGTTACCGAAATCGTAAAGTTTGTCACTTGTACCTCGGAGGGCTAAACAATTTTTAGCAAGCATTTTTATTGTTGAAACAATTCGTAGAAGCACCTCGCCCCAATAATTTATTTCTGCGGTAATAAGTCTTTGTGAATGACTGTCAATCGTTTTAGAGTACTGTATTCTATGACTTAATTTAATCCAAGACTTTTGACTTTCGATATGTTTATTAGAGGTTACATTTTGATTTAAAGTCTTAGCGAGGTGCTTCCAATCTTTAAAACCTCAATAGAAAGGGAACTTAAAGTAGAACCAATAAGTTTGCAACAAAAGCAATAAACACAGTCTTTAGTAGTTGAATAAACTAACCAGTTACGCATGACTTTTCACCATTTTTCATATTTCTCAAATAATGAAGAGCGCTAAATCTTCGACAGTCTTGTCAAAAATTTTGTTCGCCCTGTATCTTCGAAACAAATTTTTGCTGTATGTTTAAAAAACACACTGTATATATACAGGGCGTTAGGGGTTTGATTCCAAATATCTTAATGCATAAAAATATGATTTATTTTAAAAAAAAAGTTTAGTATATCATGGGTCAAAACTCAATTATTTTAAAAAGAGATAATGTTAAAAGTTTGAGAAATTTAATTTAAGGGCCAATTTGCCGCCCCCTAAGGTTACCGCCCCGGGCAGGTGCCCGGCTTGCCCACCTCTAGCGCCGGCCCTGATGGCAGCCAAAGTAATTTTAGAGAGAGTTGAAATCAGTATTAATTATGTACTAAATTCATGCAAACTTTTGAAAGGAAACTTAGACAAGAGAGAAACAGGATTTTAAATTAACCAGAGAACGACAGAATGATGAAAGTTTCACTTCATTCCAGGAATGCAATCCGGGATAAAATTTCGGTAAGCAAAATAACGATTTTATTTATGTAGATGATTTTGTAAGAAAAATCGGTCGAATTCTTGGCCAATATTTCTTACAAAATTGGCACTCAAAAATAATTACAGTCAAAAGCTTGTATCATGTAAAACGCGCGCGCATCGTCTTGAAACACTCAATCCTAAAAGTTAAAAACATCCTTGGTTTTATATAAAGAATCACCTAGAACAATTGTAGTTGATACATTAACGTTTTAACTTGACCTTCACAATGACGTCTCTCCTCTGTGTTACTATTTACAATAAAAAAAAATAAAAAAAATTTATATTCGAGAAAAAAAATATTTTCCTTATCGCCATCTTTACTAGGAGGTGATAATATACATTGTCCTGAACTGAATAAAGAGATTAAACTACATTATAAATTATTGTGTACATGGGCACAAGCATTAAAATGAACTCAACGTTTTTTTAAAAATCAGAAATTGAAAAATATAAAACTCGCTATATAAACAACAAAAAAAGATATAGCGATTTACAGACAAAAAACGTAAGTTGTTATATGTTTAAAAAAAAAAAATCTGATATAAAACTCATTCATAAAAGAAAATACCATAAATCATAGGTCAAGAATACATTCAAGGGTTTCATTCATTAATTCTTGATCGCTAACTTTAAGTAGACCTTTAATGGACCCAAAAATAGATGTATTTTTATTGGCGATTACATCCGATACTGTGACAGGAATACAAAGCTAATGGTTTAAAGGAGGTCTTCATGATATCAAAACCAAGGACTTTTTTTCGGCAGTTATCATTGAATTAATGAAAAGCAGATATCATTGGCAAAACCATATCAATACAAAGTAAAATAACACTACTTGCTGAGTTAGAGACATTTAATACAAATATTTCCAATAATAATCTAAATTTTTATAAATTATTAGGTTGAAAATATATTCTTAAATAACATCATTTATTTAAAGTGTGCTAAATTTATGTATTTTTAAGATCTATAATAAGATGTAAGAAACCGATGCACAAAATTATGTGGTGCATCTAAACGAAACAATATTTCTTTAAAAATATCTCCGAAATTAATAAATGCACCTTTAAACAGATAATATTTATCTATTACATTCATGATTACAATAGACAAAAACCATATTAACAATACGCGATGATTGTCTATTCATTAATATAACTCTAGAACTGTAAGAGAAAATTCGTAAAAATGAAATATTATACGAAGGTAAGTATTATACGAATCTTTGAAAACAATAATAATTGCAATAAATTCTACTTTTCAACAACACAATTGTTTAAGAAAATCGAAACAAATAGTCTTAACATCTACGTTAATAGCCATTTACTAACTAGTTGAAATTTAGTGATGCCATTCAGAGATAATTAACTTAAGTTAAAGAATCCTGATGGTGGTTGCTTTTCATACCCCATAAAAGATAGTGATGTTCGCGGTAAAACTGTGATTGCTTCAAGGAGAGTCATCACTAAGACCAAATCTCGCTTTTTAAATCATAGCTTCTACGGAGATGAGAAACGATCTTCAAGAATAGCTCGAGCCTTCAGTCATTGCTTTCGGACGTTGACACTTAGCAGCTGATGATACTGCCTCAATCGCATTCCATTTATTAAACAAAACACTCTGTAAGTAATAGA
>JAPDSC010045823.1:0-10035 GCA_026290005.1 Latrodectus geometricus
AGCCTGGTTGGTTAGGGAGTCGTTCTAGTTACCAACAGATGGTGAGTTCGAATCCCGGCTTAGCCGAAGATCCGTCGTGTTCACGAATGGCGACTGGGGCACATAAAATATGTCGGGTCACAATGTTCTCCATGTTCCCATTACAAATTAATATCTCTGAAGGTGGTTGGAGCCAGGCTATGGGTCTTCTCTGGTTTCAATCTTTAAATTGGAAGATTCAGATGTTCTGCCATCTATGAGCCAAAAGTCGTACTTCCACCTTCGTATGAGGGTGCTCTACTCAAAACCGGAAGACGCTCTCTCTCTATGACTTCACTCGCATAGTCTTGGACGGGTGGGCTTGGCGTTGTCAAGTGTCATCAGATACAATATATATATATATATATATATATATATATACAAAAAGTAATGGTTTTAGTAATAAGAAATTTCAGACAAAATTCTTCAATATTATTTAATATAAATGTGAAATGCGTGTTCGTTATAGAGCATCTTATTTTATTCATGTAAAATAAGACTGTATCACATAATTATTAAATAACTTCAGATTCTTTTCTTCAAAGTTGAGTATTTCAATTTGTAATACACTTCGTGAATTTTATACAACTTAATGCATCAATAATTTTTTAACTATTCAGATAACTATACAACGTTTTACAAATACAACTAAATGTATAATTTATCAAGTTTGGCTAATACAAAAGCAATTTTTATTTTTAAACTTGAAGTTCATTACGAGAAAGTGTTATTCATGGAATTAATGAAATATAAAGATTATAGATCATAATTAATTTAAAGTTGCAAATCAGAGTATAATTTTTACTTTCTGATAATATTTAATCCAATCTCTATTCTCACCACATAATGCCTGAAAACAAATATAATCAGTCGTATTTTAAGATGTCAGTAAATGCATTCAAAAAGTCTGTCATCTTTAAATTACACTTAATTATTTTCAAAAATGGCACCAAATACGTTTTCTGGTTACATACTTATGTTGAGTTAAATAAAAGAATAAAAATATACACATTGAAACATAAAAGAATAAAAATATCACATTATAACAATTTTACCTTATAAAAACAGTCTATGAAAATAAAAGTAGCTTTGTATTGTAAATATAATTTTGCATTCCTGTTTTCTTCTAAAACGTTTTTTATTTTTTACAACACTGATTTTTACAATAAAACTTAGGCTAATTTTTTTGCAATCCTAAAAAATATTTAGTCTGAGGTTATGCTTTTTTATTTAATTATTCAGAACATATACATATTACGAAAATAAAATAAAGTATATTTTTAAAACATTATTAAATTTACATTTTTAATTATAATTGTAAGGGCAAGAAATGTATTTACATAATACATATCAATTAATATTCAAAAGACTTAGGAAATGCGAGTAACGAACGGAAGATAATTAAAATAAATTATTTTACAAAAAAGAAGTTGAATAATGGTTTAGGAATTATTGTATTTTTCATAGATTATTATAGTTAAAAATTCTCTTAGATTAAAAAGATTTTTTTTTTGCTATCTGTGGCCGTATTTATAAACAAATACAATTAATTCGAATTCCAAAAAAAAAAAACGCATAATCTAATGAAATATGATAATTAACGTTTATATGTGAGATAAAAGGAAATTAATTTATATAAATTGAAAAAAAAACCAACCCAAATTTTCTTTAAAGCCAAAGCAAATAAAATTGTATGTGTACAATTAGACAATATAAGCAAGAAGTGAATTTAAGATGCCGATTAAATTGATTCCATTATGATAATGAATATTGCCTATACTTCAAGATTATTTTGTTCCTTAATATAAATTAGAAATCACATAACTTACGAACAGGAGTGTACAAAAATTAAAAATGATATTCAGTTTTTTAAATTTAAAGAAAAAATTAAAAACCCATGTTTTCTAAAATATTTTCACATGTAAAATAATTTGGTATTAAAATTGTTTTTATAATATATATACGAAACATCCGGGACATTATTTAGCTTATATTATTTTTCTGCGATGTCTTATAATAAATATAGTTACAAGGTAATCATCTTTCCTTTTTTAATAATTATTGCTATAGTTATTAAAAAATAACAATTTTGATTAGAATGATACCATATATTTTGCATTTCTTATTATAATCTATGATACAATAATTATATTTATATAACGTGCTGCAACCAAAATCAACATTATTATTTCTTCCTTATAAACAAAAGAAAATGATGAAAAATTTACGATCATAATTTCCCTATGGAAATTATTATATACCAAGATATTTTTCGAAACTCATTCGAATATTCTTTGTGCACTTCCTTTAAAGAATATAGTGCTTTTCATTAAAATAAGCCTACTGTATATATTTTTGTTATACAAAACTTTTTTGGTTGAATAATGTAACATATCTATAGAAATTCTTTTACTGGAGTATACACCGCTTGAAATGCACTATACAAATAGGGAAACTTTCTCTATTCCATGTTTAAGGTAACAGAACTATGAAAATTTACCAGAAAGAAATCAAGATTGGAATGTGATTTATATATATATATATATATATATATATATATAATAAATTAATAAATTTCCCTTTAGTTTGATTATTATTTTGTGATTATTATGTCAGAAAACAAAGTTTTTTAAATCATATAATATCAAGTTTTTTCAGTCGTCATTTAGCATGAAGACTCAAATTTCAGAAATAAATAAATATAATTGTGTATATATTAGTTTGGGGAAAAATAAATCCATTATTTTTACGTGAACTTTATGTAACTTCTTTTGGATTCACTTTGTAAAAAGGTTTAAAACAGCTTTCATGTAGATTTTAGGTCTTGCGCGTTACGACTGCTAACGGATTACTTTTTCCCCAACCTAATATAAATCAGTTAATTTTAGCTTAAGGCATGTGTTTTCCTGATAATATTAATTTCTGAGTAATATTGTATTTAAGTGTTTTTTTAAGTATTGTTATTCATAATTACTAAAATATTTTTTTATAATATAAATATAATAATGAGTACTTATGAATGCATTCTGTGAAACTGAAATGCCAATCGAAGTACACTGATAATTTAAAATCACATAATGCTTCGAATTATTTTCTATCGCTTATTAAATGCTATGTACAAAATCAAATGTTAATGATACCATGTATGAAAATAATTTGGAAATATTAACTTTATCACTAACAGCAAAACAGTAAACTAACAGTAAACTGTTTTGTTAACTGTGACAAATCAAACGAAATTAAACAAGAAAAATATTAGAATTACTGTATAGAATATTACAAGAAAAAATATGTAACTGAAACTCTTACAAAATATAATTCAGTGATCAATAATAGTTTCCAAAATAGTCCTTTTAACTTTAAAAATTCTAAAAGCGATCAAGATCATAAAATCCTAGTATTGAAAAATTCAAATCCCTTCCACTTTTAAAATACCCTTTTGTTCTGATTTTTACCTCCCTTCTGTATTTATTTCTTCGCCATTCGAATTTCATCACTACCAAATCCTGAAGAGCTTTTAATTTAAATGCCGATGCGCTCCCTTCTTTCTCTAGGTTGTCGCTGGTGATATTCCAACACGAAATACCAGATCTTGAGCTGCGCATTTTTCACTCCTTCCACAACTTCTTGACAGCTACAAATCCCTGAGAAAAGGAGGAAATTTTCTCTTGATCCTCTCCCACCAACGAGATTGAACAGTGAGGAGATGTTTGGCCCATCGTTTTGAAGGTCAGATACAGAAAGAAGCCAAGAGCTTAATTGGGTACTTTCTTGTGTTATTAGCCCAGAGACAAGGCGATTGTTTGTCGAAGGGATTGCCTCGGTAGCCGTAAATGGGATAGAGTCTCCACGTGTTCTAGGAGCCAACGTCACCGTTCTTTTCCGTTCTCTTGTAATTAAAGCTAAATGGGTGGTCGTAAATTTCATTCACTAGATGACATCTTTTCTAATTCATTAATTGGAGAATTTTATTACACGCTTTATTTCAAAGATAAGCAATAATATTGAATTTTATTAAAAATATCCTTAAAATATATTGTCATTTCAAACGGACTTTTTCCATTTAATTATTTTTAACATACTAGAAAATAATTGTTAGTTTAACTAAAAACAATTTCAAATTAAAAGCAACACCTAGATTTTTGGATGTCGTTTTCAGGTTTATCAGTAATATTATTATTTAGGTTATATCAAATATTTTATATCGTATCGATAAATAACTGTTCTTAATATCAATTACATATTATTCTAAATGTACTAATAGAAAAAATTCAAACCTAAATTAATGAAATATTTCAAACGAAATAAAAAGATTTATAAAATTGATTTGTATATTAACTATAAAATTATAAGATAAAACCTTCAAAATATTTTGTAATCGTTATAAAATAATTATATTACCTAAAAGTAGATCGAAGATTACAAAATAATATATTTAATCTAGGAAAATTGGTAATGCAAGATGATGATGACAGTTTCTTTATTTTATTTTGTAGTTATTTTCTATTATATCAATCACACAGCTAATTTAACCCTTTATGGTCAACAATTTTTGTTTTATAAAGGAAAGAATTTTTTTCCTTATGTAAAAACAACACTTACTGCTGCTGCATCCGAAAACGTACAATGGGCTATTGTGGAATAAATTACTTAGCTACTGAGGCAAAATGATTCTGGAGGTATCTGCCAAATTCGGCACACCCGACGTTAAAAGGTTAATTAAATGTGCTTATCCTTGTAACTCTTAATTGCATAGATATGCAGATCCTTATTACGTGTTCAAAGCCATGTAACCCTTGTTAAATAGTATTTGATTAATTTTTTATTATTTTAATTTTACCAAAACTATTTTATCTTTCTCGAATGCAACTAGAATATTTAGTTGTTTATTCTTTTATTTATAACATTTTTCATGGTTGTGGTGTTCCATCTGAATTCAATTTAATTTAGGCGGGAGTCAGGAATTATTATTATTTACATAGAAAGTAATAAAAACAGATTTCAAGTAGAAGAAAATTTAAAATATGGAATTCATTGTGTTTTATTTTTGCATATACTGACAAATTTATTCAAGAAAAATGTTGCTTTTTATGGTGAAAAAAAAACTTATTTGAAAATTAAAACTGATCAAACGTGGTTTTTTTATATATAAATATTTTCCCGTTAACCACACATGTTTCCAGGTTCACTTCGTTTATTGAAAGCAAACATTCAGGTTCAGAGTAAAGGAAGTAAACAAAATAGATAATTCTTCAGTCCACAGTTTTCAAGTAATTGATAACATCGATTCATAGATTAGTCTTTGCACGAACACAAGATAAGACAAAAGCTCTCATAAGAGATCTGTATTTAATACAACTCTTTTTAACCTTTTGTAGTTACATTTTAAGGTAAAAATCTAGCAAATCACCAATAAACAAAAGAGTATCTATTTATTTTACCTAAGCAATTATTATAAATGTCATACAATATAAATGTCATACAATAATTTCGTAAAGTACAATTTGCTTAGTTATCATTAAAAAAGCTTGTTCATCTAATTTTGGTTAAGGGTACTAGTAAAAAAATAATAATTTCTTTCTTTGGTTATATGCAAATTTAAGAGATATTATTAAAATCTGAATGAAATTATCATTATTACCAACAAAATTACATCCATAAATAGTGTCTGCAGTTATCACGATCTATTTATGTAGTTTTATTATGAATATTACATTAAGTCACAAATACTTTTCAAAGTGTGGACTATTTAAAAAAGACATTTAACATAAATTATTACTTAATAAATATGTCTACAACTTAAAATTTTTGGAAGGCTTTTTACCACTTTTCCTCTGAGAGGATGTATCATGTTGAAATGGAAGAAACTCAGAAAACTTCAACACACCCGACTTGATTCGTGTGCGCTTAGTATCAGCTTTTCTTGTTCAATCTTCTGATTCGATTATCATCGATCTTCCATTGTTCAACAGTGGCTGTAATCGTTGTGGATCGATATGAGACCTTCCTCTCCAAAGAAGGAAATGCTACTAGTAAGCCACTGTGAATAAACTAATATCTGAAAACTACTGTAAAACTCTTTTGAATATTCACCACATTTTACTGAAGTTTCATGGCTGCGTTAACTAGCATAAAATATATTTTAATAATGTTTAGCAACTTATAACTCTTAATTTACTACTACTAATAATAATAATGAAGTAAATAATTTGAATTGAGTCTTAGGATGAACTGAAAAGATTTTCTTAGAATGATAAAATACTTTCTTTTTTATTTTACAATCTATCATTCTTCTGAAATATTCTTTAGAGTGTAAATTAACATTAAATTTATTTTGAAAATAGTGCATATATAAGAAAATAGAAACTACTACTAGAAGATATATATCATATTTTTTTTATGTTTTAAATTGCTTTATAAGCACTTGAATTTCTTAAGAGCAGAACCAAATTGCCAAAAATATCTGAGCATATAACGCGAATGTGAGTTTTTGAGATAGAAGTAAATTTTCAAGGTAAACCCAAAGAGAATTTCTAAAAGAGCTCTAAATTGCATTTTATCACTGCGTGAAGACACAAATTCCTGGTTTACGTGCCATTCAAAAAATACAGTTTACAGAAACATGAAGAGTGACATTATGCATCTGGGAAACACGTAATAGCTGCGTCAAGGGTTAGCACTCTTTGCATTGAGGTTAGAATAGTGACAACAACCAATCTTAAAGGTATTTGTTATCCTCAGGCGTGACTTCGGAAAACTACGAAGGGGGGGATTCAATCGCGCGCAAAAGGGAAATAAAGGGGGAACGTGATGAGGAAGCTAATCATGCAGAAAAATTTTAGTTTAAACTCTCTAACCGAAAAGTTACGGCTTAATATACTCTAAGCATTTCAAGTAAGGCTTCGTTAATTTTTTGATCTCGTAGTTTACAGTCCCTTATGGCTGTGGAAAAGTTAACTAAATATAGTAAAGAACAATTTTCTCTTGAAAATTAACTATTAGAAAAAATACTCTTGATATTATCACTATACAAGGTTAACTATTAATTAATTATCTAAAGAAATTCTAAATATTTTTAGAATATGAACTTGTATAACTCAGCAAGATTTTAAATCAACAAAAATTGCATCATAAAATATATCTAAAGAAATAATTGATTTATAATAAGGGAAATTTATAAAACAAAATCTTTCTTCATTAATTAACTAAAAATAAACATAAGCCAAAAAAATTACTTTTACTGAAAAAAGTTACATTTATAATTTATTTATATTTACAGTTTATAAAAGTTGGCATTTTTATTTAAATATTTTGTAAAAAATATTTAACAAACATAAAACTAACATTTCTATAGTATGCGAAAACTAAAATTTAAAATTTGAATGAAGGAAATATAAAGTTTTGAAATTAATATAATAGAAAAAGTTCAAGAGTATATTTTGCAAATATACTCTTTAACTTGCAATATTGTATTTACTTTGCAAGATTTATCATTTAAAAATCTTTAAAATTATTACAACTACACATAGAAAGGGATTTTCACTGCATATTTTTTTCAATACAAAAAAAAAAAAAACATTTCTAACTTTTATTTCAATCTTCAATTAAGAATTAATATTTACTGTTTTCAACATTATTCTAGGAATATTGTACAACACAATTATCATTATTTATTTATACGAACCAGTTTCAGTGTATATATATATATATATATAAGTAAAGTATTATAAAAAATTAACTTTTATAAGTTAATCTAGTTATTATATAAAGTATAGCAGTAAAACAATTTATGGATCAATGTGTCTTAAAGTCTTTTTCTTAAAACTCTCGTACAGAAAAGTGATTTCAGACAAAAGCTATTATAAATTATTCTTTATACCCATGAAAAAGAAAACCAGAAATGTATTCAACTTACATACATATATCATGTTGTGTAATAAAATAACATTTTAAATATTCAACATCAGTCTCTATCAAATTTCATATTAATAGTGAATGCTAAATTAAAGAGTATTAATTTTTTAGAGTATGTAATGTAAATAATTTCTTATGAAAGCTCAAATTCTAGCAATCATTAAAATATTTTCTACAAAATGTATTATTTTTTTTTCCTTTAAAATTTTGAAGATATTATTTTTCAGAGGAATAATGTTTTCAGCAGATCTTTCTATGAATATTAATATGAGAAATTTAATTGAAACTGATTCGTTATTTTTACTATTTCTATAAGATAGCCTTACAAATAACTATATCCAAATCGTGTCTGCTTTTAATTTTTTGACAAAGTATTAAATTTTATGTAAAGCATATAAAATTGATTAATTATGAGCTGTAATTTTTTCCATTTATTATATTTTAGAATAGACTTTCGTGTGTATCATAATACACTGAGCAGACGAAAAAAACATTTTATAAAAGTATCCAAATATCCTACTTCGCAATTCTGCAAGGTAATTTAGAAATATTTCAGTGCTTTTTAATTTCTATATCAATGATGTCGCTTTGAAGAATTATTTTGTTTTATTTAAAAATTTAATAAAATAGAGAGCATTTTATTTTTTACTCTAATTTATGATAGCTTACAGCTCTTAAAAGAAATGCATTTTTAATATTACTTTGCGACATAACATGAAAAACAAAATTCCATTTTGTAAATTAACTTCAAATTTGTTTTCTTTTTGCTCTAAAATATCATCGCCAAATAAAATTTGCTCCCTTAATCTTCATTGCTAGCCAAATATTAAAATATTTTTTTTCAAAGGTAACTCCCACTTTTGAATAAAAATGGATGATAAAACGAATACACCAAAGTAAAAAGTACAAGAACGTTTAAACAGACCAATTACTTTTTGTAACATTACCACAGCATAAAAGCTTAGAACGCTTACAAATTAATTGAAAGGAAAGAACATTATCAATCATTCGGTGTTAGACCGTCAGCAACTAATTTTTCTCTGGGGATAACAGAAACACAGAAGGAATTAGTTAACTGAATTTAATTGTCCAGGAACAAAAAAGGACGATGTTTGAAGACTCCATAATAATTCAATATATTCTTAATGACAGAGAAGGAATTTTATATTCTGCTCAAAATTGTTTTGTTTTCATTTTTTAATCATTGTTAACTTTTCAACATTTTTCTCGGTTTTTTTTAATTCAATAGTTTGCTTTATTCGGAGTTTATAAAAAGCTGAAACAATTCCTAGTAGTACGGTCTTTTTTTACTAAGGGAATTCATGAGCTGTAATGGATTCATTAGTTCTCTTGAAACAATTATGTGTAATTTAGATAAATTGTTTTCAAAGGAATGAAATGTACGTATTTTACTTAATTAATATTAACTACAAGGTTTTTTATTGTTGCATAGCATTTAATTAAAATAGTATTTAAAATATGAGAAACAATTAGTCATTACTAGGCAAAAATTAATCTACTGAGATTTACATTTTGTTATGTAAACTTGCGCTAGGTACTCTTACAGCTATAAATGTATGTAAGAGTAACTAACAGCAGAAACTTAAACAAAAAATTTTAATGTAATTATGTAAATAATTTTTTTGTATACCTTTGAGTAATACTTTGGGAGTAAGTGTTTCTCGAAAATCAAAAATATTGTTTTCTTGTTGTCACTTACTCACTATCCAACCAAAAGTATCCGGATAATGTTTAAAAACTTGTTCTGATGAATGACGCAATAGATGAGTAATCGAAAGCTATAAATGTGTTGGTGGTGGTTTGTCAGACAATGCTTATGTGCTTATAAGGCAATGAGTAATTCAAAAAGCCCAGTGAATTTTATAGCCCAGTTTCCAATCCCATCTAGGATAGCAGAGTTATACCAGAACCATGAGTCCATGAGTTCTCAAAATATCAAGAAAAAGAAGAGGTCTCTCAAGAAACTCTTCCTTGGTGAAATCAAAGCAATCTAGTAGATTTTGAGGATTAGCCCGGCTGGAGTTGAGCTTTTTAGAAGTTGGGAAAAGTTTAGTTTGTCTGCTAAATGTGAGACTCTTTGTA
>JAPDSC010045823.1:28930-57369 GCA_026290005.1 Latrodectus geometricus
CAAAGGTTAACAAAAACAAATTGATGAATGAATAATTAGAATACTTCATGTAGCAACAATGTTTTCTTTGTGATAATGAAATGAAGCCTCTACAAGTTATTATTTAAAACACAGAAAATAAATTTGGATAAAAACTAAAGAATAAAATTTCTCGTAAGGAATGAAAGAAAAAAGAAATCGTGAGTATAATTATTGGTCATAAAAGAGAAATTTTAAAGAAAAAAATGTATAAAAGAAACAAACATTTTAGGTAGTCTTAAAACCCATTAAATTAAACTCTTTAAAAACGTTTGCATCAACATGTTAAGATTTTCAGTATATATTTCTTTTGAATATGATTCATACTCTTTAAGTATGCATAATTCAAAACGGAGTGTTGTAAATTGTACGCTTTTAAGACATAGAATTTACTTAAAAAAGTAAATATTCAGGTAAACAAAAAAAAAAAAATAATTAAAAAAGTAAGAATTAAAAAAATATCAGTTAAGTGAAATTAAATTTAAAATAAAGTCATAAATTTAAAAGTATTTTTCATTTTTATCTGTTAACATAATTTAGAGCCCTATAAAGAATTTATTGTCAAGATGTTCTGTTTGATTCCTTTTTTTAAAGTGAATTTTTTTATTAAATTTGCAATTATATCATATTATTTCATTTACATAGGAGATCTTATGAAAATCTTATACAATTAAATATTAAAATTCTATTCCTGATTCTTATCAATAAATGTGTCTGTCCTAACTAGTTGACATTTTTTTAAATGTTACATTTTATATGACAACAAAGAACAATAATGTTATATGTTTAAAATACTTTTCAAATGATACTGATTAACTAAAAGAACATTATTATTTCTTCAGAAACTGTCAAAAACTGGAAAAGGAATTTTGTTCATAAATTAACCATTTAAGGAAATTATAAAAATTTGAATACATTTCAACTGGCAACAAAAATAAAAAAAAACATGGAAATATAATAGAAAACATCACAAATTGTATTTTATTAAATGCTATCTAAAGATTTTGAATAATGCCTATTATTATTAATGATAATTTAATATTAATTAAAAATAATTTATTGCTAATCATTTTACCAGCTTGTTGCACAGTCATTCACAATAGTTTGGAATCCACTTTAAGCTTCTTTGTCTAATTATTACTTGAATGCAAAAAATGTCGATAAAGTGAAGACCAAGCGGAATTTTACATTACTTTTTCCTACTTTAATATCATTTCTTCCAGATTATATATTAAAGTAAAATGAAATAAATATTCATGATCTAAAAATATTATGCCTATTATTATTTGAATGGAGTTACTTATGATTAGACAAAGCCTCAGCGTGTGAATTTAATTTCTAAAGCCTTCATTTTAAATTAAGATATATAAATGTAAAAGCTGTTGTGAAAAATAAATTACTAATATGCAAATAATTTAAATCTCTATACAGAACACAAATTTATAAAATTTTAAATTTTGCGCCAACCATTTTGGTTTGCTTTTTTTAACTTTTATCACTTTTACTTGAAATTTTGGAAAGTTTATAATTTAGCTATGCAGATTACTATCCAATAATTATTTATAATATTAAGATTTTACAATATTTTATATGATCATTAGAAATTTAAATTAGCAGCCTAATGCAAATAAATCCTGTTTTTAAACATCAATAAAAATGAAAGATTGTACATAGGCTCTTCAAATCGTTCTAAAACAATGAATGAACTATTTCTACCACTTCATTGAGAGCTTATAAAATGTGTGTACTTTTTACACCTACTGGTAATTTCAAATTGTACCTAAAATATTTTAAATTTTTAATTAAGGATTTATTTAAATGTTCTTTTGTGTTAAAATTTGGTAAATAAATGTCCTGAGTTTTTTTGCTTATAACTGGGCTTTAAATTGCCATTATTTTCAAAAATTGTTATCATAAAATCTTAAATTGACATGAGACCTCAAATAAAATTGTAATCAGGACTCAAATTAAAACTTACTTATTACTTTTTTATTAAATTAATTAATTTCGATATTTATTAAACTTAAATTACAATTCAGTCCTGGTTCAAAATAAAGTAGTCTATAAAGAAAAAAAATGTCATTAGAGTATTTAAAACAAATGTATCAAATGAGGTAGATATCATTTCTCAAAACCAAAATTGTTAAGTACGATCATTATTTTAATATATCCTGAAGAGAGATAAGAATGTTAATTTAATGTTAATGTTAATTTATCTTGAAATTGTGTAAATCAGTACAAAACAAAATAGAATCAGTGCAAAAAAAAAAAAAAAATGGAAAATAGTTGCATAAAAAATCTGATACAAGAAAATAAAAAAAATAGATGTGAGATCCTAATTACAAAAATGAAAGAATTTTACTTTCAGTCATATATTTTATTTACTAATACTTTTTTTTCATTTTCATACTTATAAAGAATGCAAATAATTTGTAAAATTTTATTCTGTTAATTTCCATCTAAGCAATCCATCTTCTATTTTTCGAAAATAATATTACATATTTTAAATACCTAAAATCCAAACCTTATTTTATCCTTTCATGAAATTACAAAAAATGTGATTTTACACATAGCATACTATACATATATAGCTAATTTTTTTGATTTTAATTTTCGTTGTGAATTTTTTTTATTTCATATTACCGCAATTTTTTACTTCATTATTTCCATAGTTAAAAATGAGAAAAATATTCTTTTCTTGCATGGTGAATAAAGGAAAATTTCATATAAACTCTTATTCAATTGTTACTTAAACCAGAGGATTTTCTTTTGCTTACAACTCTTTTATTAGTTTTAAAATGACGGCAAACAGGAATGTGTAAAATAGTTTTCCCTCATTAATCGAAGCACGTCAATAGGAGTTTAAAAATAATTATATTACTCCATTTTTATTTTGCATATACACTCAGGAACATTAAAAATAATACACTAAGAAGAGATGATGAGATTGAAACAATGTAATACTTAATATGATACAGATGTGAGATTCACTTGATCCAAAAATCAAGACGCTTAAACAAGTACACTGTGTATAGTTATACAAATATAGTGCAACCTCAATAGAGTATTGGTCTGCCATCTACTGCAATACGTGCTGCCACACGGTCCGGCATTCAGTTGGTTAGATGTCTGATGTTGTCTTGAGACAGATGTGCCCACAAAACTTGTATAAACTCCTCTAATCATCTACAGAGGGACACATTGGCATCTGGCGTTTTAACTGGTCCCAAGTAGCTCTATAGACGACATGAACATGGAACGGACCGTCCATAGAAGAGTCTGAACATGGCGTAATAAGGCTTCAGTAACTTGAACTGTATGCGAAGGAGCATTATCTTGTTGAAAAATTGACCCTGGAAGACCAGTTAGTAAAGTTCCCAAGTTGGGACAAAGAATGTCATCAACATAAAGCTGTTCCGTTAAGGTTCCACTTACCAAAGCTTGAGTAAACCGTCTAGCATGAGCTATAGCCCCCAGACCATTACGCCTGCTGCATGAACACAATATCGCGTGACGATGTGAGTGGAAGTGTACACTTCACCAGGGCACATCCACAACCGTACGCGGTTATCACTTGTCCCCAAAAGTAATAGGGATTTGTCACTAAGTACCACGTTTTGCCAATTTATAGCACCACTGATGTTGAAGCGTTAAAGGAAATGCACGAAACGGGCTCTTGGGTAGCAAATTCGCTTCCTAAAGAAATCTGGAAATTTCTTGTGGAACAACTGGACCCCTACATCTGCGCGTATCGTGGGTGAAGTTACAACTGGATCCACGAGCCTTCGATCCTCTCGCATCGACGTCTTCCTGGTCACCTCAGACCTAGTACGCCTCACGTGAGTACCATCTCTTGTCCACTGTTCCCATTATGCTCTCAAAGCTCACTCTGAACAATCGATCTGGTGATCAACAAGCCTCTGGTTTTTAAGCCGATGTTGAGGCTTCTCTTAAACTGGCTTAAATGCGAGAAATGTCTTCTCATATATGTCCCTGGCATTCTTTGCTATGTCTTCCTAGCAACGGCATGTGATCGTCACGTTTCTGAATCTTCCAGTCTGTGTCGGTTTCTGATGAGCCCACTTCCTGATTGCAGCTTCTTTGTCGGCAGTGTGGCTAGGCCCATTGACACCAAACATGGATAATTTTCATATAGCATCTCATTGAACTTATTTTCCAACTTTCGCCCTTATAGTTTTCTTTCTTCTCTATTTTCAATATTTCTGAAGTATGTAGAGAATTTATCATTGAACAAGGAAATATTTTTTCAAAAAAAGTTTTATTTATTTGCTATAAAAATATTTCTTAAATCACAGAATTAAGGAAATCGTAAATAGTCATGAGCATTAAACAGCAAAAGAATTAAGGTGACCCTATAAGACTGAAAATTTCTATTTATTTTTCACCTACAAATGGATTTGCTTTTCAACAATTTTTTTTATATATTACGTTAACGATAAGACATAGTAATTTTAATGTGGTCTTTTCTAAATAATTATAACGAATCAAAGTCAGAAAATTTTTCAAATAATCCATGAGGAGAATTTCATATAATTCAATAAAATATTTTAAACAATGTATATTTTTGACAAAATATAAGTAACTTAATTGTTATAAAAACATTTATTTTGCAATCTTGAATTAAGAATTTTTCTTTAAAAGTTTCTTATGTCTCATTTCAGTTTGAATGATTTTGACTGTGAATTTACTTGGAGTAAACATTTATTTGTAAATTTAAGTTACTTGTGAGCAAAGTCAAGATTTTGTAACTCTTTTATATCTGTATTCTTATATTATTAAGACGTTTAATGTTAAACTTTCTTACCTGTTAGAGTTTATAGACGCTAAGCGGATTTTGTACTCCATTAATGAATAAGTGACGTGAGCAGATTTAAATTTTTAAAAATTTTATTCAAGTGAATTCCAAACTCTGGACAAACAAGTTACAGTCAGAATGTAAATAAAAAATATTTGGTCTTTCAAAAAGCCAGCAAATACTCTCCACCCAGATGCGAGGGAAGGAAAAAATGCGTGAATGGTATGCGCGTACCGTCTTTTAGTGTGCGTTTGACCATGCATTTCTCAGAGCGAGAAAATCTCTTTGTTGAATCGTATTATCAATGCTCCAGGGTGAAAGCCAGACAGCAAGGAAAAAGTAAAACGAATTGCAAAAGAAGATTACGCCAGAAATTTCTAGAGATTTCCTATTTGTTATCTTCCCTGTTTTGAGACTAGATCTCTGGCTTTATCCGATGAATTCGAAATGTTTTTAAGCATTTTCCGTGATTGTTACCAGGGTATTTACAAAACTAGACTCAAAAATAATACTTGGATATAGTGTCCATAGGCGCGAAATTGAAAGGATAATGGAAGGATTTATTTATTTCAAAGAGCTAAAGATTGTAAACTTTTTCCCGAAGTGAAAGAAATCAAGAAAAATTGCGAACTATAAATTCACTTTCGTGTTAGTCTGTTTTCGTAAATTATGTTCTGTTTTCGTGTTAGTCGAGGTTTTTCTGATATTTATTTTAACAACTGACATTTTTAAAAAAGAAAAAAACTCTATAATAAAATATCTACAAACATTTGCTTTTTTGTTTGAATTTATATTAGTGTTTGTGTAAATCAAAATTACTTATTAATATTCATATATATCAACTGAAAAGAACTCATAATAATATACGCGTCTACATATAAAGTGTGAATATCGTTTATTTACTTTTTCAATGTGAAAACGTTTTTTTAAATATAAATTCGAGTTAACTTCATTGGTAATTTTTTATTCGACTCCGCGCACTTGATTTGAATAAATCATCTGGTTATTTCAATGGTTTTTCAATCTGGTTTCTATTTTTTTTTTATTTTTCAAACCTTATTTAATAAATTTATGAATAGCGATTGAGAAACCAATTTTTTTATTCAAATAATGAATTCCGAAGTCTACTAATACAATTTCCGCTTTCATTCATTCTTTGGATATTCGATTCATTAATGCTGATTGCAACAAAACTTCAGTTCGTCAACCATAACAATAGGAGGAGTGCTTAAGAATTCTTTGATGTCTATTTGGCCTACAACCAATGTAACCAAACCACACCCTGTTAGATTTTTTGTTGAGTTATTTCAAAGAGTGTATTTCAGTGATGCAAACATCCATCAATCAATCCAAAGAAATTAAGACTAAAGAAATCTCGCCAATAACAACCACAATGTTGTCAATTAAAATATTTGGTTGAATGTATACACATTTTTCTTTTTCGAAATGGTAATATAAATTTTCAATATTTAATGTCAGGTTGAAAGGTAATAAGAAACACCAGTACGTTTTGAAACAGATTGTCCTGTATACATAAATTCAACGGTATGGTAGCCGCAGGGGCCAAGGGGCCTACAGTATCCATATTTGCTTTCGCAGCCTAGGCCACTAGAACTTATATCAAGGTTAGATGGTCAGCCAAGCGCGAACCCATGGTGTTTAGTACCCAAGCGTGGTGCTGAATGGGTGAAAAAGCAGAGTCGATCTTGTCCAGCCTTAGGACCAAACCTCGGACCTGTGGTTTGAAAGCACGAAGCACTACCACTAGGCCACCGGGCTTACCTTGCTTTGTGTATATTTGAAACTATTTACCAAATGTAATCTCTCTTTCATCTTAAAAGTTTAGACGGTTCTTTGGTTCATTTTTTTATTAAAAATAATTGTTTCATATTATGAAAAAATTCATGTTGCAAAGAAAGTAATTTTATGCATTGCATCAAAAGAAATAAATATTAAAGATCATTAAAGATAAATCATAAAGTACAATATGCATTAATGAATTTGTTTCTGAACTAAGTTTTATTCTTAGTTGGTAATAAACATTTATTAATTGTACCCTAAATATTCATATTTTCATCTTTATTAACCGTAAAGTAACACTTCATTGTTCATTAAATTAAAAAAATAAATATTATCCCTAAATTAAGAAGTACCATTTCTTATTTCTTTTTACTTGTGTTATATATTTTAATAATAATTTAATATAAGAATTTTTTTCAATTTCATTCTATACATTCAATTCTAGTTATTTTGTTTCATATTATTTTTTTCTCTGATTCTTAATTAAAATACTTCAAAATTTACAGAATACACACCTTCTTAATATAGTCTGTAAGCAAGACCATTTTATTTGAGAAATAAATTAAAATTATATTGAATTAATAAATAATATGGACTTAAGGTTTTATTGCATTATCTTTATCTGTCAATTATTGTGTCATTTTAAATGCATTATCTTTATCTGTCAATAATTTTTATAACAAATTATTCTTGGTTAATTCTTAGGGTACACAAATATGTTATTACTATTTCTATATCAAATAGATAGTGTTTGCTATTTTTGCAAGAATAGAAAATAATTATAAAGAAGATATTATATGAATGACAAATATGCAAAAATTAATTACATAGATTTTAAAAAATGTAAAAAACATTTTTAAAGATATTAAAAAAATCATACTTATTGTTTAAACTACAAAATAAATATGGTGAAAAGCATTCGCTTTTTTTTACTGCAAGTATGTAAATAATACATTTTAGTGAATATAAGGTAGATATATTTGATTTATAATTGTTATATGTGTTCACAGAAAGTATAACTCTTATTTAATTATTGGAGCATTTCTTACGTATACCACAAAAGAAAACATTCAATTTCTGTAGAATTTCCACACAAAAGATACTTTCAACCCCGGATTTACCACTGAATAAATCGTATAACACCGAAAAAATAAACAGTGCAATAGAAATGAAAACAAAATTGTCAGTTTTCATTTTTCTTTTGCCTTATGTAGTACTTCAAATAAAAGACAACAATGATTTTCCTTGCAGCCGAAAGTATTTTCTACCCATTCAGTTTAATTGCAGTGATATTTTTGCTTGCGAAACGGAATCTCATGGTAACGAAAACTACTTACCTAGTGAAAAGAAGTACTCTTCAAGTTTAGCTGCAGTGGGAAATATTTATTTTTTTTATTCCTTTCATCATGTTCTCTTCATTCATTCGGCCTTATAACATACCAAGTCAACAGAATGATTACATAAGAGGAACAAGCATGTTTGACAATTCTAAATGAACATTTTTTTGGAACTCAAATGGAAGGCAAAGTTGCAAATGAGATCCAGAAGCATTTGTAGTCGTTTGCTTCACCAAGTGAAAAAAAAGCAAATTTAGAAAAAGGAATAGGTTTGATGTTAGAAAATATTGGCTTCTACCTTTTGTGGACATATTGTAACTTCAAAGAGACTTCATTTCATATTTCGATTTTTTATTCGTTTATTTTTTTTTATTTCGCAATGTAAATATTCTGAAACATTTATCAAACGAAGTGATTCTATTTGCAGAAGAAATAAAAATATTGTAATAATAAATGATGTCCCTTTTAAACATGCAAATTTTAAAACTGGAACTTTTATCAATTTGAAATGCTCAAATATTTAAATTATTGCTTTCGCATTAAATACACTTGGTTTTCGTATGAGTGTTATTTCAATAAAGGATAGGTATTTCTACTGGAAAAAATTATTTTTTCTGATTTGAAGCTGAATACGAGGAGAAAGGAAATTTAAAGATTCCAAAACCTATTTACCAAGACATGTCTCATGAAAACCATTGCAAAATTTTCTACATGTTTACTTATGTGAAAATACAAATGCTTTCACGAAATAAAACTGCATAAAGTTGTGTTAGGAAATGTTCAGATATAAGAATATTCAACCATTTCCAGCATCTTGAAAACTCTAATTCAATTATTACCATCTTATTTACTTAAATATTGAAGCAATATACATTTTTGGAATCGTCGTTTTAGTAAACACTTACCTAAAATAAGATATTTGTTGGTATATTGTATATAAGGTTTTTTAAAAATATTATCTGTGTGATATGATTTTACCACAAATATTCGAATATTAGAAAATCCCTTTAATTCTTTTCACATAGCTTTATTTACCAAATAATCTAAATAGATAAACATTTCATAATACAGCCAAAATTTATTCCAAAAACTTTCAAACTGCTTACATTTTATCAATTGATTTCTTCAATAAAGGATTTAAATATTTAGTAGATTCTATTCGGTTTTTTAAATCATAACCCTAAATATTAAATTTTATATGGAATAAATATTCTTTAATGTTTGATAATTTGTTATTAATTTCAAAGTAAATAAACGTTTAGTTTTTTCGTAAAATTATGAAATAAATTTGGGTAAATACTTGAAAAAAATCATTTGTCAATATAAATTTATATATTTCTTAACATTATTATTTATTGATTTTAAAGACTAAGCAACCTCTTTTTTAATGATACAGAATTTTATACCGCTTACATTTGTGAAATGTTATTGGTAGAAAAATTAAATCACAAACATTTTAGTTTCATTAATCCAAGACTCTGGGATAACCTATATCTAAAATAAATTAATGTTGTTTATAATGTTGTTTTGAAAATTTCATTTAAATAGCTTATACATACACTGAATATGCAAACTGCATGAAAACTCGTGAATACTTAAGTTTATAAGTAATTTGTTGTTGAATAATTCTAACGTATTTACTACAGTTTACTTATTTTCTTAATACAAATACTACTTTAATTAGGAAATCCATTCTCCTATCCGAAATACTTATATAAGAAAAATTATAATTATCTATTTCTTTAACATTTCAATACCGAAACAATTACTAACTTATTTCCCATAAAATGAAATCAAATCATTATATTTTAATTATTTCAATATAGACATCAAATCATTTTGTTTTACATCATTAATAATTTATTATTTTTTAAAAATCAAGGAATTAAGTCTGCCATATGAAAATTTACATTTATTTCTGAAATGTTTCATTATGCATATTATGAAATATTTCAATATATATATATATATATATATATATATATATATATTTATATATATATATATATAAATATATAAAGATAGATAGATAGATAGATAGATAGATAGATAGATAGATATATGCAGCAAACAATTAAATATATATTAATATTTTGCTGCTTTACAATCATTTATTAATGTGCAACCTAAACATATATCAGTTATTGAATGTTAGACGTATATATTTATTTAATTAAGTAGAGAAAAGTATTTAAAGAAAAATGTCTCTCAATGCTTAAGCATATTTTTAGAATTAAAGATTCAATCTTTGAAATGAATCAAATTTTCTAATTCTCTTAAAAATATAAGATATATTTCAGGCATGAAAAATGACCTATTATAACATACTAAGCAACAATTACTATATTATTTAATCAATTGGCAAACATAATACCAATTAATATGCTGTAAACTCATTTGCATGATTTTATTTTCATAATAATATATATTTCACATATTCTTATAGTTTTTTCTTTAGTGAGTTGGAATAAGATTTGAATCATACTGACAATAATTATTTGTTCTTATAGGGAAATAAATTCATTATTTGTTTTTTTTTAACTTACTGTATAGAACTGCCGTATAGCTTTATAATACAAAACCTTTCCAATGAATGGTCAACATTAAAGCACATATAGATGTTGGTTTTCCGTAAAGCAAATAAATGAAATTCCATTAACTGGTCAATCCATCAATGCTCCGTTCAGCCTTAAAAGAGCTGGATAAGACTTATAGTTTTAGATTAAGAGATGGCTGTGTGGGTTTCTTTCGCTTTTTCTAATATTAAGACAATCCTGAACCCCAGCAATCCGAACAAAATTGATGGAGTGAAACACAGGCGCCATTTTTGCTTAGTTAACGGGTTTCTTACCTTTGACAACTGAAAGGATTGGAGCACTTTCATGGTACTTTAAAGACTGATTAATTTAGAAGCTATTTAGTGGTTGCCTTAACAGGTCATAAATTGAAGATTTTAAAATTTTTGTAAACAATATAAAATAAAGGATTATATTTTCATCATTATCAAATATAAAACAAGATAGTTTTATTTCTTTTAATTGAAAAATAATTTCGGATAAGAATTAAATCTCAGAAAATAATATTCCATAAAGTAAAAAAAAAGACTTTAGTTTTATTATGAAATTTTTTTCATCATATAGTTGCAAATAGTATGTCCAACAAATTGCTTTTTTAAGAGAGACTTTTATCATCTTAAAACATGATGAAAATCTTATTAAATTAGACAAAATGAATGTAACAGAGAAGAAAGTTTCCATAATTAAATACTTGTTTCTTAACTTTTCTTTAATTATATTGTCATTTATTTTCTGTGTTCAAGGAAAATTCTTATCCAATTTAAGTTGTAATATAAAAACAGCTATTTTACTAACTTTTCCATTCATTTATCTCGATGATTAGATTTTAGAAATATTTTATGTATTGAATATTTATATTTTATGCATTATATAAAAACATTTCTTCCATTATAATATTAATATTCTAAGAAAACAATTTATTTTTAATACCTTCATTATACAAAAAATACAGTTATGAACAAACTATTTTCTTCTTCAAATAATTTTTATGCAAAAAAACGGCCAACCTGTCTAATCGATATATAAATGTAATTGAGATTCAAATTTAATTTTTATTTGTATTCTCAGTAATATTAAATGTATTAAATCAAATTTCCATATAAATATGTAACTTTAATTAAAACTTAAAACAATATTCAATGAAAATATATAGTTAGAATCATAAGATTCAATATAACTCCACATTTCTGTGTTTACAAACGAGCATTTAAAGGGGTTTTCAATTAAATTTAGAAATAAGAAACAATAAACTGTTTTGTTTTTGATTTCTAGTTACTAAACTTAATAAATATGGAATTTATAAAATGATTCATTGAATATTTCTATGATAATATATAACACTTATATTGAGGCACAGTAATGGACACTTAAATTCATTCTTTAATAAATGATTACAGTATTTTTTAATTAATTTTCTAAGTCAATTTTCCATCATTTCTGTCAATGAAATGAATAACTAAATGTCTGTAATCTTGAATATAATGTTAGTTTTCCCTAGATGTAGAAAAAGTTATAGAAAAGGATTAATTTAAAGATATCTATAAATTTCTAAGTGTCATTGAAAACATTTCTTTCCACTTTCTGACAGACATATTTTACTATAAAAATTAAACTATTTAGCCTAATGATTCTTTACATTTTCTTAGAGATTCTCATTTTTTGGCAAGTTTATAAAAATAATCATTTGTAATGTTTTCTTATTAAACGCAATAATCTGATATTGAAAATTGTCAGAAACTTAAATATGATATATATTTTACATATGTCATATATCCCGTTTGTTAATGTTCACCTCATTATGCTTTACTGATATCGAAAGTGTAATATACATAAGATGCAAATATATATATAATAATTATGTTATATGTGTCGCTTATCCCCCTGGTGCAGGAAAGCCCACACCAGGTAAGAAGAAGATCTGGCATAGGATAAGTATGCAGCTTCTTTTTTGGAGAGGAACCACAAGGGCAGAAGACTGGCTTGAAATCTGAACTCACATGCCATAGGTACCCTTTTATAGGGTAGGCAACCATTCATACAAGGAAAGGACAAAGACAAGATAGAGAGAGAGAAAATAGATCCATGCCCTAACCGGGATTCGAACCTTGACCTCTCTATCCGCAGTCAGGCATGCTAACCACTAGGCAGAGTAGGCAACATTATAATTGTGAAAAGGAATTATAGCAGATATTATTCTAAATTTAACATATTTAGAAAACAGATGAGGGAAAAAATATTTCCGTGTCTCAATTAATTCCATTCATAACATAGGACAAAAAAAAGCTATTTTAAGAGTTTACGTTTTAGTTATTATGATTTAAAACAATTTAATTACATTAACAATTACATATAAATGGTACCACACTATCGTAAAATTTCTATACCATATTACTAAGTTATATAGATAAAACAAAATACACAATATTATCCTTAAGGGGAAATAACATCATTTGGCCTTTGAAAACTATGTTTGAAACAAGAATAAGCTTATTCATTTGATTGCTCTTCTCACCCAGTTATATTTATGTATTCCAGAAATCATACTGCATTAAAAATTTAATGTATATCCACTTTTAGATTTACGAGAAACATATAAATAGGAAGAGATAAACTTGAATATATAATACTCTACACATAAGATGGACATAAAGTAAAGAAAAATATTTAAGATCGTCATTAAAGTGAACTAAGTTGATCATAAATAGTTGCGCATAGCTAATAAATTAAATAGAGAATTATATTCTTATAAAAAAAACTAAATATTTATTTTTAATAAAAAACCTAAAAATAGAATAAATCCTATATACATTAGAAAAATTACTTTTTGAAATCTATAGTTTATTGAGTAGAATTTTATACCCAAAGAAAAACAATAAACATACTTTTTTGTAATATTCCAGGGCATGTTTTATAGCCATCTAGATAGAAATGTTAAGACCAGCTTTGGCTGTTGATTCTCAAAACGCATTGTTTTAGAAGGATCAAAATTCCTTTACATTACGTGATTGCTTCTGGTTTCACAATCTCAATGTAATTCAATTTGAAACAGTCCACATTAACTATGCCAAATTTATATCCGCCGATGTTTCATTCAAGAAGTAGAGTCTTAAAAAATATTTTCTTTTTTCATTTAAATAGAATAATTTTTTTTTTCAAAAAATGTTGTTTTTTCTTCTAATCTTGAATTTTGATTGATAAATTGTTTCTTGTTTAACCAGTTATATAACGACCATAAAAATCAAAGTTTTTTTCTGTACTGTTATAACTATATTTAATCAAATCTATTAACTTCTATATAACTTATTCAGAGATAAAGTAATAAAATAACCTCCCAGAGTTTAATCAGATTATTTATTTTAGACAGCAAATAAATATTTGTTTTAAACTATGTAAACAAATACTGTCTCCTTAATATTACTTTTTTAAAAAAAAATCCAATGAAACTTGGATTCTGATCAGAAAAGTAGATTAAAATCATTGTTTTGGAAAATATAAATCTTTTTAAAATAGTTATTTTTCACTTTATTAAATAAACTACAACTATTGAAACATTGTACGCATACATATACAAATACAGATAAAAAAATAAATTTATAATTAAAGAAAATTATTTACTTATTTTTATGCATATTTGTTTTGAAATAAATATTTTGCGTTTATTAATTTTTGTAAAAATCAATATTATATTTTAGTTAAATTATTTATCAAAATATATATCGAAATAAAAAAAGGATCATTTGATCTTTAAATTTAAAAATTTCGTTGAAAATTTAAATATTAAAATGAATGACACGTTACAGGCAATATAACGTTAAAGGAGTAAAGTTATAATTAAAAGCATTAAATTTTTTATAGTATGCTTTTTCATTTCTGTCGTATGTTTTCGCATAGAATATTTAAGAAAATAACATGAATTATATATTTTTTAAAAGCTCTTTTTAAGGAAAAAAACTTTTTTTCAAGATTAATTAAAAATGTTATATAGTTTCTCATCCTTATAAAAATACATATTTCTAAATGAAAATTTCTAAACAAAAAGTAAAAAATCTAATATCATTTTTTTAAGATTAACATTCACTATATTTTTTTAACTAATTCTAAGAATTCAAAAAACTTCTTTAAATTGCATCGAGATAGAATTCATTTTAACAATTTTTCAGCAATAGAGCTTATCTACCCTTAGAACATTTTAGTAAATAATTTTAAAACTCAAAAATGTCTTCAAATTCTTAAAAGTTAAATCAATTTTACATTTTAAAAATCCTTTATTTTAATAATAGATAATCTATTACTTTTCACTCTTATTTAAATATAAACTTCATATATTGCAGCAATCAGAAATGTACAGATGTTACGTATTCATTTCATAGTTGGAACTATAATCATTAATCACTCAGTCTAATTAAATGGCTTATAAAAATTTAGTGCTTAAATTAAAAGTAGACAAAAAATTTACGAAAAGATAATGAAATATAAGTTGAAATGAATGTGGAATATAAATATAGTTTGAAATCTTATTTCCTTACTTAAAAGGCTGATATATTTTAATTTTAATTTTTTAAACCAGTTCTGTTTACATAATTTAATACTAGCTATTTCAGAAAATAGATAAATTTATATTTCTATGTATAAAAACGCTCAAAATATATTTTTCATTTTAAATATTGGTTATATTAATTCAGATTCACTACGAGAATACTATATGTATGTTTTTCTTTACCAAAAAAATATCTGTTACTTGTTTATGATAATAACAACTACCTACAATTTTGCAGCAGTAAGTTTTCTGGAATAAATGAGATTTAATCCCAATAATAATAACAGTGGCATTCTATCTAAATAATAGAATGCGATACCAAATAAATAAGTGGATTTTTTTAGAATTAATTAAAGATTAAAATAAATATTTTATTATATTATCAAAAACATTTAAACTACTTATTGAGATATTTATCATTTAAGATTTAAAATAATTTCAAATTATACTGTCTATTTAATATCATCACATCCATTTGGTATATAAAAAGTTTTGCATAATAATAATAATTGAATAAGTATAATGAATATAATATACATTTGCAGTTTCATTATTATATTCATTATGTTACCTAATGTTCCATCCATATTTTTATATTTACATCTCAAGTCAATTTTAATTATAATTGAAATATTTTTGAGATTGAATGTGCAAGCAATAAAAGGAATTTATAGCTTCTCCATAATGTTTAAATGTAACTTAATTTCTGAATACTGAATTGTACTTAATTGAATATTATTGAATACTTAATTTCTGAATTGTTTGAGTTTTTATTTTTAATGGATTCAGCTTTCAAATTAAGCATTTATATAGGTCATGAAGAAAATATGCAATTGATAGTTAAAACAGATTATGTCTCATGAAATAAATTCAAAATAAAATTGAAAATTTCTAGATGATATAGAATTTACTAAAAGTTACTTAATTAATAGATTGCATTTTTAAAAGTTTTGTATTTGGGAAGCATTAAAAATGTAATTTTAATTCCCTTCAATTGTGCTTTAATTTGTCAATTGTTAATCTTTTATTTAATGAGTGTAAATTTTAACATTAATAATGATATAAAGTATACTTTCACAATTAAAATTGGCAATGGTATTTTTTATGTCTAGTCTTTCCCCTCCATTGTCGACAGCTAATTACTATAAGATCTTGAACTCAAAAGATTATGATAATATATTAGTTAAAAGAATTTATTTTATACATAAAAAAAATTCTGAGGCATTTTAAGACGGAAAGTAAATATTTAGAATGTTGTCTGATAAAATATATCACTTTAAAAATATTTATTAAATATATCACTTAAAAACATAAATTAAATAATTATGAATATTTTTTATCATTGGAGGAATATGTAAAATCAGCTGTTTACTTATCTTTATGAATTTTATTTTATAACCTTACATATTACTGAATTTTAATATTCCTTGCATGTAATTTTACATAATCTAGTTCTAAATAGTTCATTATTGATTTAGATCTCTTTAAATATTATTTTTTAATTTATTTTTTATAGATAGGTGTACTTTTATAATGTTTCAATAAGAATATTTACTAAATGCGATTTATATTAAAAGTGTACTATGATATATGCATAAATTTAAAGATAAACTCTAAATTACATTCTTAAAGTCTAAAGCATATTTTTAAAATTAATTAAATTATTTAATCGAAATACATGCTGTACAGTTTACGTAGAAATTTTCTTATCTTTCTAGATTCTTAAATAGTTTCATAAGTGTGAAGCATAAATTTTTCGAAACAAATTATACATTTTATCCAATTTTATTCAAACATCTTTATAAGATTTTGAGTTATTTAAGTATGTATATAAAACTATTTTTATAAACTCCTTAAATTTGTCCGACAGATGATTTGGCTTATCACAATGAATCATAATTTGTAGATAAGCAATAAATGGGTTGGGAAACACAACTTAAACATTAAAAATAACCAAGCCCATCTTAAATTTAAATATCATAAGCAACTCTATTAAAACCATTAACTGTTTCTGCCCCAATTAATCATCTACTAAAAGTTAAAAATTATTGTCATATGTAGTTATGATCTATGTATATATTATACAGTTAAAATTATTTTATTAGTATTAAATAAGATTAAATACTACAAGAAAATTTCAGGTTAGGAAAAAATTATTAATGTTTATTTATGCATGTAAAATAAATGTTAAAAATTAGTTATTGAAAAAGAGAAAGATAACACTGTTCAATGAATTATCTCATGTGACTTATTTGAAATAATTTCTTGTAATTAAAAATAAGCTCATGCAGAAAATTAAGAGTGCTTGTGATTTTTCATATTAGTAATATAAATGTTAAGTTTCTGAAGTAGGTAAAAAGGGCTAATTTAATAAGCATACTTTCTTACTAAAATATAACTGAGACAGATAATTATAATTAGAAAATTATGATAAATAATATTAATAAAAAAGAATCGCTTTGTAGATTCTAGTGTATATCTTAGAACTAGTTAACCAATTACATATCTGATAAATATCCTAAGTTTTTTTGCTATATTATATATATATATTATATAATATGTATATAAAATATATTTAAGATCAAAAAAATATTTTACATAATGAAAACTCACTGTTTTTCATATTCTTTCTAAGATTAGAAAATCTATTTTAGGAACTGTCACTTATCTTTTGCACATTTCCTTGAAGAGTCTAATGTATTTCTTATCTTGTTGAATTTTAAAATATAGTTGAAATAAAAATTATTTTGGAAAGTTCTCAGATTCACAAACGAACAAAAATATAGTACATACTTTACTTTGTATTGAAAACCTGTGTCTGACAAGTCTTGAGAGGTCACGGTGTTCTTCCTTGGAAAATCGGTTTGGAATCTTATTGAAAATTGTAATCATCTTTCAGTTTATTTTAAATTCAGGAAAAGTTATTTACTTTCCACCTTCACCACGGTCAAGAGCTATGTATACAACTTTTCAGAAAGTGTCAACACATCCCAGATTACCAGGAAAGCCAAAAAAATTAAATATTTGTGTGCCTTCAGGCATTGAAGAAACTCAAACTTAGAATTCGAAGGTATTATCTATCAACAAATAAGGTTGTTAAAAAGCATTTATTCTTGAAAGGCAATTTATTCTTTAGAATATGGTTTAACTTTAAACTGACAATGCAGGATTTCCCATTATAAATCCTGAAGGATTTATTTGATGTTTACTACATATGTGTCGTGTTAGTAAAAATTCAATTTATTCTACGAGATTTCATATTATAATGGAGAACATTAAAGAATATTGGATATAACTACTATAGAATATCAGAAATCACAAAAATGTTCTTTCAAGTATTTTTTTAAATTTTGTCTATTATTGACTTGAAATCAAAATATACTGTGCATAAAAGGAACTTCACTCTGCTTTTGACAAATAACGGATAAATCAAGTTTTGTTATAGAAATTTTCAACAGATATTCGCTAAAAATACTTTGTATCAAATATTGTTCTTTTATTGATATAAAGATATTTAGATACAGTTTAGTTTCCTTTTTTAACAATTTTTTTGCAAAGTTCAAAATTATGATTTGCTGCTTTTGGAATATATTAATTGAACATTTATTGTTATTAAGGTTGTTTCATGTCATTAACTTTAGTAATATTATTTTTTCAGATTGAAGAAAGTAAATATTTGTAGTATATTTATAAAAACTTAAGATTTTAATGAAATATCAGCACAGTCTGATATTCCTTCAGAAACATTGAAGAATTCTAAATACTGTTAAAGCAATTTAAAAGGATTTTTATTTTATTTTCACTCACTTTAACAAGATTTATTAAAGCTTTTAACCATATGTCATTAAACATTTATCAATTTTTAAATCACAGAGGAAAAAACTAATAACAATTATTTGCAATAGCACTATTTTACATCAGAGATTAACCATTAATGTTAAAAGCAAATTAAAAACATTAAAAATAACATTTTTTAATTTCCAAGGACAATTAAATATTTCAATGAATAATAGTGTTTTTAATATAGTTTTTCTGTTATGAATACTTTTCCATATAAGTTTAAAAAAAGCAATTTCTTTTTTAAAAAATTTCCTGCGTAGTCAAATAGAAATTATTAAACTGTGTACCAAATAATACAGCAATATTTTTTAATTTAAATAAAATAACTACTTCTGTTTTTCAATACGTGAATTCAGTATTTAATAAAGATTACATGTACTTTTAAATGTATCAAAATGCAAATTAAATGTAGGATTGCTTGTTGATATGACGTCATAAAAATTATAAGGTACAGAATTTAAACAATTAATATCTGCCACTTTAAATTTTTTTTGTCATCATAATTTTTTTCTTAAAACTGTACACTTTATAGGAAATGTGTATTCACAATATAAGGATGTCTCAAATACTCCAATTTTTTTTTCAAAATGAATTTTATATAAATGGTTTTATAAATTTTTCCTTTCTTATTAATTTTGTTCTTCCATTGTTATTAATATTAGTAATTAATGTTTGTTATTAATGTTAGAGGAAATGTGCATTCACAATATAAGAATGCCCCAAATACTTCAATTCCTTTTTCAAAATGAATTTTATATAAATGGTTTTATTAATTTTTCCTTTGAAAGAGAAATGCTTATTTTAACTTTTCTTTTCTTTAAATTATAATTTTTTCAAAGTTAGTAAGTGTGTATCACCAGAACATCTCAAGCATTTACTAGCATACATAATTTTATTCAGTTGCAGCTGTTAGAATTGTGCGCTTTTTTGTGATAAAAGCTTTATTTATTACAAAGATTATTCAAATGTATAAATTCGTAATACAAAATCTTAAAATATATATTACGTGTAACAAAAATTTTAAATTTTAATATATAAAATAGCCATACTAAATTGTTAATCAAAAGTATCATTTTAAGTAAGAAAATTAATTAAATTTTAGAAGCATATTAAGAAAACATTGACTTATTTTCATTTTCATTAAGTTTCAATAAATTTTATAGATGACACTAAAACCTTTTTTTTATATTAATCATCAGATAATAGGGAGACTTAATCCCTATTAAAGATCCTATTATTTTTGACACAAATGATTAAGTCTCACAATTTATTACTCTCTTTTTGTTAATACTTGTAATTAAGGTTTTATTCTATGGATAAGCTTATGCAAAATAGTTTACAAGTGTTATTATAAGATCATTTGATATTTTTAGTTCCAAATATCGTATTCTTTACTAATTTAATTTTTGAGACTACAGTAAAATAAGAGAGAGCTATTGATGAAATTAAAGAAATTATTGATAAAATATATAAAATATTCTACGTGTAATCATTATTAAAATTTATAATAAAGAAAATTAAAGTAATTTCAAAAAGAAAATTCAGACTAAAATTTAATAAACATGCTTTTAAACTTGCACTTGTAGTCAATTCATAATTTACAAAATTTATTTAAATAAGAACATATTTATAAGAAACTATTTTTAAGCAAATTAAATAAAAATTTTTTTGATTATTAATAAATTATCTTCTATATAATTACTTGAACTAATGATGTTATTAAATGATGTGAATTAGATTAGGAATTGCCAGAATATTTTCACATTCATGAGTGAGGCAAATTATCCAAGTATTCCTTATTATATTCCTTATTATACATGTATTCCTTATTATATATAAAAATAGCTATTCAATATATTAACACTTTCATATTTAAAAACAGCACTTGCGTGTCCTCACGTTTAATTTTATAATATTTTATCTATTATTTACTAATATTACAGTTCATATAAAAATGTAGTTCTCTATAGTAGTAATGATTAATCTACTCTAATTGTGCATAATTTAATCTATAAGGCGCTGTGTGTGTGTGATTGAATTGTTACATAATATTATACGTTAATCAAAAAGTTAATAACGTTAATCAATAAAAATAGCAAAAGAAGCTATTAAAATATTTTATGGATATAAAATGATAAATACTTATGTTTTGATTCAGATCATTTTTAGTTTTTTCTTAAACAAGGAGTACATGCGTTCTTTTCCCAAGATTCAATGTTAATTCATGATATACAATTTTTAAGTTGCATGAAATCAGTTGATATATAATCAGACAAATATGACAATTTAGACAAATACGGTGATTCCATTCATTATGTTTATTAAGTTCTTAAAATTAATGTGTAGAAATAAGAAGATTTATATAAAGCACCATAATAAAGTAAAAGCCTATATTTTTCTTAAATGTCTCAAAAATTTTATAATTAGGAAGTAAGAAAATTAACTTCCAAACTATAAAATTTGATTCCATTTATAAAAATGGTATACTTTTATATTTAAAATCAAACTACAATGATATTTATATATTCTATATAAGTATTTTATCTTAACATTTAAGTATTTTATAATATTCTTGGCCATATGAAAATAACTTGTAATGAAACATTTACAAATCAAAAATTTTGGTAGGTATTAATTTTTTAAATAAAGATACTAGTGAATTAATTTTGATGGATTAATTTTGTTTGTAAAATTATTCTTTCATAAAATCTATGATTATACACAAGAAAATATTACTCAAGAAATAATATCCTTAATAACATAATTTATGGTGTAAATAATGCAATAAAATTCTAAAACCCGTCGAAGATTAATGCAATATATTGAAGAATAATGCAATAGTGATTATTCAGTAAAATTATATTTTCTAACAATCAAAGGTATGTTTTAGTTAAATGTTTAAAAAAAAGCATTCGGAAAAGCGTGTGTTTTGACAATCAATTAAATATTTTAATATATTAATGTTTCAGTTTCTAAAGTTAATATGGTTATTTTTATATTTTATTTAGTGTTTTGATATTTCATACATTGACAGGAAATCAAAAAATGGATAAATTTCTGGTAGTCAATGTAAAAAAACATTTTCAAATAATTTATTTCTATTCCATTTAATATGAATATTTTTTCTTAGAAATATGATTTTCCTTCTCATTTAACTCCCAATATCATATTAGCAGCTGAACATCAAATGTTAATGTTTATTTTATTGAATTGATGGAATTTATTTTTGATTTTGAAAAAGATACATATTAACTTTCAATCCTTTCTTGATGTGTTGCCTTAACTTGATTAATTTTACGTAAATAAGAATGAAAAATGCATATAAATCGAATTTTTTTTTTTTAGTTCAAAGAATAAATTTTTGTTTTGTTAACTTACGAGCAGTAATATTATTTATGTAATATTTTTTTAATGAAGTTTGCACTAAGTTGATTTAGCTCTTTTATAAGCAAAATAGAAATGCTAGATTTAATAATTGATGTTGCATTTTTCTGCCAATATATGTAATGAAAGATATCATTTTTTTAAAAAAAAATATACCACACAAAAACTTTCAATTTTAAAGATTTTGAATCTGATAGAAGAATGTAAAAGGATTTTCACTTTGCAATTCAAAATCTATTATGAATGTAAAATTAATTTTCATATTTTATTTTTCTTGTTAGCATAATTTTCTTTTAAAAGTGATTTGTCACATACAGCAGACTTTTATTATATAGTAGCTATCTTACTCAAAATGCTGTCTTTATTCTTGATCTTCATCTTCTTGATAGTATTAATATTATTACAAATTAATTTTAAAGGGCATTTTGTACTTTAAAAAAATTAATTTATGAAAAACGTTTTTTAAGTAGATTTAAAAAAATTTACAATATTTTTCTCAGTTTAATGTATTTACCCTAGAATAAATAGATGTTCTTTTTTTATATATTAAAATAAACTTATTTTTTTCCTTTGCATATTAATGATCAATCACGCAAACAATTGATATGAAAGAAGCTCAGAATATTTCACAATGTTATTCTTCATATAGTTTAATGCAAAGATTTATTATAATGTTTACCTAAAAATTACATATTATTGTTAATATCTTAGAGTAAAGATACATCTGTGAGCTTGCAGTAAAACATACACAGTTAAAAGAATTTTTTGGTGTATTTTAGCTTGTGTGTGTTTTGCTTTGATAGAACCTTAATGTGCTTATATATACGAATTATATTTAAATTAATTAACATAAGAATTACCCCTCAAATCTCTCTATAGATATTTCCTGATTTCCTTTATAAATTATTTTATTTTCTTTTTTAATGTCATTAATTAAAATATTTAGCATATTTAAGCAATAGATCATATTTTTAGCAATTTTTAGAAACCAGAAATATGCCTTAAGCATTCATTCTCATAATACACTTAATTAAGTTGGTCAAATATTATATTAAATTACGAAGATATAATGTAATTTATCACTGTAAACCTTGTAGACACTATTCATTTATTTACAGAAATTGATAGTTTACCATTTTAATTAATAATACAGCAATTTCTTCATAATGTTATTAAATACCACTATAGAAATTACTGGAATTAAGTTAAAGAATGTAATGTTGAGGCATTATAAATTTGTTTCCCTTTAATAATTAAAAATAATTCCAGCAAGTATCCTAACAGCAGTTTACGTCATCGCATTTGTTTTCGTGAAACATTAAAATAATAAATGTGTTAAAAATATTGAAAGCTTTTGATATTCTAGAATGATTTACATTATTTTATATACCTAACTATTAATTTTTAACAATGGAATAGTATTGAAGCTTGAATTTGCTTTTCTCATAAAATTAATTAGTAAAATTTACTTTGAATTTTGCGTACAAAGATAGTAAAATAATGATTTAATCATTGAACATAATGTGAACAAAGAGAAGGATTTCAAGCGTAACATAATGAGCAGAGGCTTAACACAACAGTAAAAATGAATAATTGGATAATTTATCTGAACATTAATATTAGGATTTTTTGCAGTAAACAAATTCCTACAAAAATATATATTTTTGTGATTTTAAGCTAATTAAATTAAAGGCCTATGTAATGAATTTCAAACAAAGAGTTTATGTTAAAAATAATTCACCTAAAAATAAAATGTTTGTGAAATTCAGTGTTTATAGTATTTACTTATAATATATTAAATAAAAAACAATATTTTTTAAATTTTTGTTAGTATGTTGACAGATTAGTTCCAATTCCTCTTCTCCTAATTATTACGTTTCTGAATAAAGTTGAATAAATTACTGTTTATATAATGATGTATTCCTGCATAATCTGTATATTTAAATTCTTTACTTAAAGTTTTTCTGGTAATTATACCAGAAAATTTGAAATTTCTATTTTTGAACCTTTTGATCAGAATGTGCTAACCAACAACATTAAAAATGAAAAAAAAATACTATTATTGTGCATTGATTTACATAAGTATCCAAACGTTTCAAACTTATAGTGCACACATAATTTCAATTTCAATAATAGTTATTTGTTCCAAATTTGTTATGAATGACAAAAATAAGTTTATATTTTGAATGCTTGATAATTTTTTGTGGAATATCTTTTGTGCATATTAAATATTATACAGAAATAGAATACAGAGAAAAAGAAAATTAATTATATTTTGTTAGTAGAATTATGCAATATATAAGTTATACTGCGGTTATAACATTTAATAATATTAGAATTAAAAAAAATAATCTTTAAATATGCATTTTTTCGTACTTATAACATTAACATATGTCTCTGTGGTCGATATAATGGTTTCTTGAATTAAATGAAATTTATAAATATTTTCGTAATTAAAATTATTAAACAAAAACCTGAACCTAATTAACTATAATATATTCCACATCAAATTAAGCAATATTTCCCAACAGAAATACAAAAATCAAAAATTATTTATCTTAAGAAAATATTGTTGAAATTATGGAATGTTTTGTAACATTATTGACTTTATTTCAATCTTCCTATTTCTTGTGATATAAGGAGTTGATTTCTATTAACTCCTTCATAATTTTGAAGCATACTATAATAATAAGTTTTTGCATTTAAAATTATACCTTCTTCTCCAAATTATCATGCCCCATAATTAAAGTACTTTGGATAATCCGAATATTTAACATGCATAGGATTTTCTTATGTAATAATCTTCAGTCAAACTCAAACTAGTTATATAAACTAGTCATGAATCAAACTAGTTATATAAGAACGACTCTTTTATTATTAAGTTATCACAGACCAAACTGAACTTCAAACTTCCAACATTTTAATCATTAGATATAGTGTAAATAAACTTTGACAAGATAGATTAGATTAACTAAAGTAATTTTAGTAACGTAATTAATGTAATTCGAAACATTTATAACATCATTCTTTTAGCTTGTGTTAATGACAGTACTGATATCGACAGAAATTATTAAAAATTATGGTTTCCTTAAAGATATATTTATGATACGTAAATTTTTCATATTTATTCAAATTAAAAATACGCATTCTTTACTTTAATGAAATTTGTTCTCGTAAATAACAAAACCAGACATTAAGTTTGATCTATTAATTTTAATTATAAAATGTAGAATTATAAAGTAAACTTGCTTTTTGACTTGTATTAAAATTTATTAAATTATTGCACTGAACAGATTGAAATTTACTACTGCAACCAACTTTATTTATTTTAGTTATCCTCATATTCTGTATATTTAATGTGCATATGGATATTATTCAGTATAAGAATAACAATATTATCCAATTAACAATATCTCCGGCTGATTGACGTGGGCGCAGCTTGTCCTTATTGGACTTTGCGCCATAAAACCCAACCCAACAACTGGCTGATTTACGCTTCGCCACAACAAAGCCAGAAATTGCTACTCATTTAGCGTTACCCGGTGGACACCTGTGAACCAAGTCACGAAGACGAGTAGCATTACCCACGTCACACCTCCACAAACTCGTTTATAGGACAGGCCACATTCATACATCATCTCAGAAGAAAGGACAAAGAAACACAGAGAAAGATAACATCCATGCCTGAACCAGGATTCTAACCCTTGACCAACAGCCTAGGAGTCAGGAACGCTAACCATTCAGTCGTCGGCTTGTTGCAATTTATTTTTTTAAGTTACGTATTATTGTGAGATCCATTAGCCGCTATCAGTCTTAGCGCAGACTGTTTTCAAAGCGCATGAGTGACCAGCAACATGACCAGCAGGATGATTGTCTTAAAAGTAAATAAAACGTTGGAAATAATTCAAGAAACTGTCAAAGGATAAAAATTGTGAAATGATTGTAAGAAAAATCGTCTGAGCTATAGAAACTAACGTTCATTTGGAGTAACATTTCTGAAAACGTTGTATTCAAGCTTAACATTTACAATATCTTGTAAATCTAGAACACACAGAAAAATTCAAGAGAAAGTAATTCGCGGGAGAAAAATCGAAAGAATTGCAGTTTTTTATCATCCCACCACCATTCATAGGTGAAAGAAAATTGTTTTAAAACAATTTTCTTTAAATAATTAGATTAATTTTTCTATTGATTGGTCACACTGTCATTAAAGTGATACATATTAATCAATTAAACTTCTGACCTATCAGTTGGAGTAGAATAACAATAAAATCAATCATTCTCATGTTTAATCAAATAATTTACCTAACCTTTCAAATTGCATTGCTTTTATTAAAGAAAAAGAGAAAATAATAAAAGAAATAGACCAAGAGGAATTTTGCATTTTGAACAAACATGCTATTTTGAACTGTAATCCACTTTGAGAAAGGTAAATGTTTATTTCAACAGCACTTAACTTTTGTTTGTCATGAACTCAACAGTGTGATTTTTCAGATCTTTTCTCATTCTCAAAACGGCTTCCTCATTTTCCAGAAAAAAATGTCAAAGTTCTAGAGATTAAAGTATATGTTTCACTATAGGATGTGAACAAGGGTTTTAAAAGATCAATTCTAAGCAATCTTTATTACACGAATGGGATAAAATAACATCTAAGGAATCGAAACTCATTAATAAAAAATTTCCAAAACTTTTATTCTTAAGTTTTCTTTCCTCTATAATTACATACAAAATAACAAATACAATAAAAAAATTAAGTTTTTTATCAGATAGCTTATTTGTTATCCTTATTAAAAAATAGTTATGGTTGTGTTTATGAATGTAAATGTTTGTTTATTCGGAAATCTATTTTTTGTTAAGACCAATATATAAATTAAGCTTTATTTCCTCGATACTAAAATAAACATAATGACACTTAGTGTTATACTGAACTTGTGATTATGCTCAAAGAAAATGTATTTTTGACATGTTTCATTAAAAATGTAATATTCTTAAGTGTATTAAACATGAGTATTTTAAAAATTTTCCTTTTCTAACTACATAGTTTTAAATATGTTACTTTACTTGAAATGTTTGAAAAACTAATGTTCCTGTGATACATTTTTTGCCATTAAATTAATATCATTGAATTATTCCGTAAAAAATATTTCCATGTATTGTCACAGGAATTCATTTGCGTGAATTGGCGAAACAAGTTAATACTACTGAAATTAGAGTTTAAGTCGTTTATAGTCAACCAAACTCAATATTCAAAAAAGTATTTGAATTTTAACGAAACATTGAAATAATTGTTTTGCGGCAATTGAAAATATTCATTTTAATAATGAAAACAATAAATGTATTTAGGATACTCATGTGAAATAAATTTACTTTGACTCAAAAATAAATAATGATAACATGAATTCTTTATAATAGCATTTTATTTACACCAGACTAGGAATTGGAATATGATGATGAATTTTTTTAAATGCTGAATTTATGTCTTTGCCTCTCCTGTTTTTTTTTAATTAAAAATTTTTTTTGATATTTTTCAATTTTAAAAGACAGAAAATTTCTATACAGTCTCAAGACTGATTACGAAATTTTTAAATCAATAATACTGACGAAAGGATAAAAAATATCAAATTTATTACGAAATTAAATGTCTGTTTAATGTAACAATCGAAAACAAAACATTTCAAACCAGGTGAATTGATTACTATAATGTATAATGTATTTGCTTTATTAATTGTAATTTTAAATAATCAGGAAATTGGATTTTAAGTCAATGTAGTAGACTAAAATTAATTTAAAATATTAATTACGTCCATTTCATATAAAGTTACGTACTGTGATTACGCAGCAACACCTATGAATAATAGATGAAACATACTATCCTTTTTCTGTTCAATTTTTATGGCTTTCTCTTTGAGCATAAGGTTTGACTCTATTTTTGGTAAAACAACTACTCATTTAATTTCAAAATTCTAACGTCTTTTGTGAAAAACTTGCATATATATATTTCACTGCTAGAAAAAATTAAAATTTATAGATTGTTTACACTTTAAAACTTGCTTAATAAATTTCAAGAAAATATACTCACTCACACAGATATATATATATATATATATATATATATATATATATATATATAT
>JAPDSC010045823.1:57379-79875 GCA_026290005.1 Latrodectus geometricus
ATATATATATATATATATATATATATATATATATATATATATATTCCAGAATTAAGAATATTTAAAATTTGAGAAATGAATTTTTCGAAATTTCAAAATTATATTCTCCCTCAAACAATTCTTATGGATAAATTACTTCATAGTTCTTATAGAAATTATTGAAATTTATTTCACATAGATACACAAATGGCTATGATGTTTTTGGATTTCGTTTTGTGGAACAAGGGGTAGAAATGATGGCATCGTGTATAGTAGGACTCCGAGTGGACGTTTCATCGTGACAGCCCGGAAGTATGGGAGTTCCTGTAATTTGGATGCAGTGACTAAGAAGAACCCCAGATAAACCAGCCAACCTGAAAGTATCATTTCACTTAGAGGATATAGTGATCGAATTTAAGTACTCTTTCCATAGACGCCATTAGAGAACATGACAGATGTTCGTCCGGGTTTGTACAGAAGTTAATACCTTCCTAATATTTCTACCGCAGTTCATGGCTTTGAGTAAAAAATTTCCAGTTCTACATACTTACGTACATATATATTTATGTGTGACTCATATTAACTATTTTTTTCGTGTAAAAACATATCTGTAAGAAACATTTTTATATTTTAATACTGTAATATTTTTAATTCTGAGGAATTTATTTTTCACCCATTTTTAAAAAATGTGTTTAAATACTTTAACACAATGTCTTTGAATGACTTATTTTTAATTTCTTTTGTTTTTATTTTTAACATGAGAGTTAATGCATGTAAATTGGACAGACAAAAAGAAAATAAACTATTCAGTTGTCTTTTTTTTTGTAACAAAGATATTAAATTTCATGGCGCAATTTTCTTTTTTCGTATAACTGAATTTTTCTGTATCATTGGATTACATAGAATTTTGAAGTACTTAAAATGATTTGGATTCCATATTTTTCCTAGATTTTATCCTATTTTAAGGGCTACCAAATATTTCTGGAGATTTAAGGGTTGGAAATAATCATGAAATCCGATTATTTGCAGTGGTAAAAACTATACGTTGCTTACAATTGAGAAGGGAACAGAGCGTTTTAGTGTTATGTATATATATACAAATTTTATTTAGATTTCATAGAATATTTCTTTAGTAAAAATTTAACTAACGACGCATACATAATTCTTTTAAGAAATAATACATTAATAAAAGTATGAGGACTAAAATATGTTACATTATTTTATTTAAAGCAACTTATCCAGCAGTCTAACAAAACAATACTTTACCAACCAATAATATTTTCATATTTTATTTAAATGTATTAACTTTGTTTGAAAGAAGCTATGATATTTTTGTAAGCTCTTTTTTCCATTCAAGTTCAAAATTAAAAAATAATTTCTATTATAAAATAGAGTTTCTTTTAAAAAAAAAGAAGAATGGAAAATTGTACTCTCAGAGTCTAAAGTTTTAGTTTTTTGCTCAAAACAATCACTTCTTGCAGATAAGAGTAAATGAACCTGAAGCGATAACTTAAAGGTTTTTTAATTATAGAAAAAAATTCAAGCACGAGGTGGGAATTGAGCCCTTGAACTGTTAAACTAAAGGCCAGTGTGCTAGATATTTTTCTTTCATCTTTGTGCTGTAGATTCTAAAAAAAAATATTAAATAATACTTTCAAACAAATATATTTTTAAATCATTAAAAGAACAGAGATTTGTTCATTCAAAACAGAATAAAAGAGCATAATTTAATAAAATGCTTTCATTTTAAATATATTAAATTTTCTCTGGAATTATTTATTTTAAAAAAAACTTTTCCTAAATTTTACACTAATTGTTTCAAAAGATTTGTGTAAATTTTTTACTCTTAATATCAATACCAAAATCTGTCACGCTTAGACATGAAATTTGAAATGCATAACAGTTTCACAAAATTTGGTTTTTCTTTTTTCCATGCTTTTCAGAAATTTATTGACAAGTATTTATTCAAAATATAACAATAATATATTAAGCAAATAATCGAAGAAAACAATTTTAAAATATACAATTAAATTTTAGAATCGACTTAATTATTATTTTACGATTTCTGTACACTTTCTACGTTTTACAACTTCTCAATTTTTTGCACGTATTTTTCCAGTCACAAATGTGCTGCAGAACAATACTTACTTAAATATTATTTGCAAGAAATATATATTTAAAATTTTGCTTCATTACCTTTATATGGTTTTCAACATCTTAGTGATATAGAGATGAATTTCATTCATTTTCTTCATTTAATTTGTTTATTTGATATACAAATAAAGTGAAACATATAAAGTGAAATTAAATCAATAATTCAGTCACTCATCTATAAGGATTTAAAATTTTCATTTAAAAAAAGTAACTAGTTCATAATTCCCCATAAATTCTTGGGTATCTTGAATCAGGTAGATTAATATACAAAATTTTAAGAACAAGAAAAATGTAAAATAAGAATTGTTAAATATTTACCCATCAATTATCTTTTATAGCTATCCCTCAAACATCTTTCTTGTCATCATCATCAATTTTTTCTATTGTCAATTATGTTTTATGCGTCAATAGCAAAATTCAAAGTTTAAAGTACATTTTTTTCAATATCAATGGAAAGTAACTAGTCTTTCTTTTAATTATGATATTCATTTTATTATTCCTTGTATTGTGTAATCATTTGCAATGCATATCAGTGAGATAAATTCTGAATGTCATCTGTTCAGAGTTATGTGGGTTTTTTTTTTTTTTCTATCGCGCGGAAAATAAAAGCATTACTGAGATTAGCGCATTAATTAGATGATTCATTGAAGAATTATGTACTAAGAATTTCTTCATACTACAGCATTTAAATGCAGAAACATTTTTGATTAAATAAATTTCAAATATCTATAAAAAGGATTAATTTTTCTTGATAAAACAAAATGGATTTAAATTATTAATATCTCTATAACATAATAAATTAAAATTTGAGCACTACTGATTCCTTTCTTTGTTGTTTACTTATTAATACCATAAAAAGAGAAAGTGCTAAAATATTTTTGTAAAACTATTCATATAGTTTTAATGCTCGATTATCTATATTTACATGTTCATACTTTTGTTTTAAATTTTATTTGGCAAACAAATTCTTATAATGAAAAATTATCATTAAAATAATTCTTTCAGTATGCTCATTTTGTGTGTGTGTGTACAAAGTTCACTCTCTTCAGCATTATATTGGTTATTTTTATATTAATTATTATGAATATCAAGATAATAAATTCTTTTACAGATATTTTAATTTTAATCTTGGTTAATTAATTAAATCCTCTTTCTTTTAATTAAATTTGCCTTACATCTGTAGTCCATAAAGTACTTAAAAACATTCATTCATCGTTATTTTTTTTCCCTTTTCATAGATTGATTGATGGAGTTTTTTCAACGTAAAGAAAATAAAATTCGATAAGAAAAAGATATCAATCCAATAATCTTGCGGCCACGATTATAAATTACGTTATAGCATTAGCTTTTGAGAACCTAAAAAAAAATAGGACCTTAAGAAACCATTTCTTTTCTTTGTAAATTTTTTGTACTTGAAATTCCAATGAAAAGAAACCTCTTGAGTTTTATAAAAATTTATTTGAAACCCATTGTTAGATTTTAACAGTTAATGAACATGTCAGTTAAAAGAGTTTGATATTTGTTGTTTGTTTCAATATTTGATTCAATTTTTTATAATTTAACATTTGCAATTGATTTAGTATATTCCACGTAATCTCCAATGAGAGTGAAGATTACTCATAAACACGACGTTTTTACATTTCCATATTGTCATATTTACATACTACATATTCATATAGAAAGATCTTATAATTCCTAAAAGTGAATAAATACAATAATTCAAAATTTAATTCACATGGAAAAAAATGGCAAAAAAATAGAATGCCATGAAATGATTTAAGTTATACGCATAAAATAAACCAAATTCTCTTATTACTTACAATTGTAGTAGGATAGAATACAGTACAATAACAAGTACTTTGAAATAGTATGCACGAATACTTTATATAAGATTATTTTCTGGGTATCTAAATAAATCATATTAACAAATACTACATGATTCTATCAGAAAATTATAAATCAATGGCTAAATAAAATATCATGTCATGAAAAAAGCACTTGAATAAAGACTGGTTTATATTTGCAAACACTGACCAACATGTCTAGTGGTTAGCGTAACGGACTACGGATGAGGAGGACCTGGGATCGAATACCGGCTCGGCCATGGCTGCACTTTCTCTTCCTATGTATTTCTTGTCTTTTCCTCTAATGATGGATGAATGTGGCCCATCCTATAAAGGGGTTAGTGGTGGTGTGACGTGGGTAGTGCTACTCTCCTTCGTGGCTTGGTTCACAGGGTAACAATAAATGAGTAGCATTTTCCAGCCTTGTTGTGGCTAAAAATGGGTTAATCACCCAAATACCCGACATTGGAAAAAATATTTAATATGCCGATTGCTTTTATAACATTATTTGTACAAATTTTACAATTTAATTATTTCTTTTTTATTGTAAATTATCAAATAAAGTGGATGCAAACACGTTTCATTTTCAGTTTTAGTAAAGTGTAAAATAAGAGGGAAATTACGATGCGTTTTAAATAAATTTTCGGTAATAGGAAATGGAAAAAAAACGCATCTTTATGAACTGAAATATAGATTATTGTATGTGAATAAAGCACAACAACATCATGTATCGTCTTATATACGGTTTTGTGGTGAAAATGCCTTGTTAAAAACATAAAATGTCACCTTTCCAATTATGTTTTTTAGACTTTATGGTAGGATCCCTTTTACAGAGTGTTTTTCTGAACAAATACCCTTCATTGGAAGAAATGCCTGGAGAATAAAAAAATGAGAAGTCCTTGCTATAAAATTATAGTTGTGATGGTATTTCTCATTTGTGCTTTAAATTTTTCATTAATTCTACAGGAATAAAGATATTTTTTTGCGATTTACACTAACTGATTTATATGCAATAAGTTTTAATAAAAGTTCACTCTAGGCCAGTAGCAATCAATTAATAATAGATAATATAGCCAACATTTCAGCCGATAACATCATCTACATTATTTATAGTAAAATCAGGCTGCCATGTTATTTTTTGATTCATGCATTTAACATATTTGTAATTGAAACTATGTAGTGAAAATGTGTAGATATAAATAAGGAATTCGTGTTAGAAAGCTAACGTGTTTTAATTGCTAACCAACACTGGCTATTTTAGTGACAATCAATGAAAGGTAACTTATTTGGAACTTTAAAGTATGTTAAGAATTTGGTATTTTCAACCATAATCATCTTATAGAGCAATTTGTTATCAGCAAGTAAAAAGTTTTAACATCTTTATCAGGAATCATTTGTAATTGAATAACTCAAATCACTTGCATATTTTTGGCAAGCCTTAGCAGATTTTGTATTTAGTTTGTTACCTTATAAAATAAATACATAATGATTATATTTGTATTACTTTCCCCAGTACTTTCTTTTCGAAGAACACACAAAATTATATTAATTTTTCTTCAGAGTAAGTCTTGCATGTAAGATATTAAACCCTGAAGAAGTTGCTGTTAAGGAACCATATATATTCAAGTACTTGCACGGTCACTAAATTTGGTTTATCTGAATATTACATAACTTTTACAGCTGCAGAAATATTTCTTTAAATGTACAATATGTATGTGTATTCTATATTTGTACAAAGAATTTTAATATTGATTATGAAACTACCTACATCTATTTAACTTGATTTATCATTTTACAGACCAGTGCTCTCATTGGCATCTTACTGCTATTATTTTAGTCACTATTAAATAATTCACTTTTTATTTGATAAACTTGTGACACAGTAGTAATGAAAGCTAGAATTTTGAAAAACGCAATTACTTATGAAAATAGGAAAAAAATCTTCTAGTACCTTCAAATAAATATTATCCACATTTTATGACATAATATTTCATATTAATTATATATAATTGCTTTAGTCCAACATTTATTCCATAATCAACAATCACTTGTTTCTGATATAGATTCAGTTATCCTATAAGCTAATGTCAATAACTACTGATTAATATATTCAGTGCAGGAATGATTCTCTACATTTGAAATTAATCTTGATTCCGAGCTCCTAGGAAACATTTCTGTACTTCAAGAATGAAGGACGAACTAAGAACATTCTCTGAATAAATTTTAAAAATCTACAAGCATAATCAAACGATTTATAAATTGGATTTTTTAACTGGATTGAAAAATTTTCGCTCTAAAGTAGGATACACAGAACATAAAAAATTTGTATGTCGTTTATTTGGAGCATTGTCCACAACTTTCTTTAAACAGTTTTTAATGGTCTATTATTCAAGAAACAATATCAACTATTAAAAGAATAAATGTAATCATAATTATTATTAAAAAAAATAGAAGAATTATAAGTTGAAAATCCATTTCCGTGGAATTTCATTTCAATTTCTTGACAAATATATTTAATTTTTTTTTCTAATCATTTATATTATTCTATATAAGCCGCCCAACCTGTCTAGTGGTTAGCGTAACTGACTATGGATTGGGAGGGCCTGGGTTCAAATCCCGGCTCGGGCATGGATGTACTTTCTCTCTCTGTGTTTCTTGTCCTTTCCTCAGATGATGGATGAATGTGGCCCGCCCTATAAGCGGGTTTGTGGTGGTGTGGCGTGGGCGATGCTACTCGTACCTCCGTGACTTAGTTCACAGGTGCCCACCGGATAACTATAAAACGAGTAGCAGTCGGTCTTGGTGCGGCAATTGGGCTAATGTACTTACTTGCTCAAGGGTGCCCGCCATTAGAAATTAAAAAAAATGTTCTTCTTTAGTAAGTAACATAGAAATTTTCAAAAGTCTTTTGAATATAAGAAATGTGTTCATTGAAAAAAGTTATTATTGGTAAACGAAATCTAATCAAATATACATATGCACACAATACCATTACTATATTAAGTTATTTTATTTATAAAAATATTAATTTAAGTTGGAAATGCGCACAAAATTCTAATTGTTTAATGTTAATTTAAATCCATTTACTTTTAAAGTTGTGCAAGATTAAATTTCAATCAATCTAATGTAATTTTCATTAAATATTTTTAAAATAATTTTTAAATTAAACATACATCAATTAATTTTATATTTTATCTGTTTCTATTGTTTAAATAAATTAGAAATTCATTTTTTTAAATCATTCGCATCATTTTTATTTTAATTATAATTTTTTTTTAAATTTTAGTGTACTACTTAAAGTTATAACTTAAAATATATACATATTCAACTACATATATAGCAAAAAATTAAATGATTCAATGTAATTTTTTGCATAATGAATGTGTTTGAAAAGACTAACATTTTGTAACAATGTATAAATTAACGTTTTTAATTGAATACATTAAGCATTTATTATTGTAACTTAAATCCTAACACTACCTATAATTACGTTTTTCAAAATATGTTGGATTTAAATTTCTGGAATAAAAATGTCATTTATTTTCATGCATTCTCCAATACAAATTTAAAAATCAATATTGTATTTTTAAATTTGGTAAAATATTTTTTTAAATGGTGACGTTACAATTTTACCCTCTATGTAACACCTGTGTTCTTAAAGCTTGTATGTTTTAGATTTATTAAAAGGGAAACGATGTTATTTGTTCTACTAAAAAGTAAGTTATAGATTAGACTTTCTGAAGAGTGCATGTTAATCGTAGTAGTTGTGATACGTATATACTCTTACTCATACATGTGCTCTTATACATCAAATCTTGTTGAATTACAATACGAACTGCTCTCTAATTCATTCTACTCTTCTGACTTGCCCACCTAAAGATTTTTTTTTATTTAAATTTATAAAAATGGCTTCGTGGAAAAAAATTTCTTTAATTATTAAGGTTGTTAGTGTCATAAATGACTATTATCAAAATAGTCAGCGTTTAAGAAAATGTATTTCTTGGGGGAATTAAAAAAGTTTGAATATCGTTAGAAAAAGTATATTATCATGCAAAGAAATTATGTCATGGGGAAAAAACCATTGGAAAATGTGTGAAAAGATTAATGCAAAAAATAAAATGCATTTTGGTAAGTATATAGATTTTCTCATTTCAAAATCATGGATGTTTCTAATGGCCTCGTACACACATACTCTTATACAGAGGATCACAAAGAAGGAAATGAATTGTTATGAATCTGAACATCTCTGGTTGTTGTTTCTGCAATTGAGGTGAAAATTGAAACTAAAATCATTAGTAAGTTACTAATGCATACACCTTTGAAAACCATTTTTGTGTGGATAAAAATCTTTATATACAATAATAGCTGACAGTGCTCAGGAATTTAAATTTAATTACTCATAGTTTAAGGTACTTTGCAGGTGAAACATTTTAACGTCCGATGAAATGTTTTCACAGGCAGATAATGGGAGTTTATGAGTTTTATAAATTTAAAATATGGATTCATGAATATCAATTCGTATATAAATTCGAAATATGAATTTCAAATTTCAAACAATCCATGCATAGAAATGAATATTAAACCTCACAAACTCCTTATATAAATATGAATCTTAAATCCCACAAACTCCATACAGTGAATGTGTGAAACGAACTCAGAGACAATATGGTGTTTGTGAGATTCAAAATTCAGTTTAGCTTCAACTATTCTCGGAATTGATGGACCATTTATTTTATTCTGATGTATTTGCTAGTCAATCTTAAATTAACTTTTTTACACTGCTTATTAGAGATAATTTTGTTTCTTCAATTTTTTTAATGAACAACTTTCATCATTTGCAATATTTTTTTGCATACAACCAAATTAAAAAGAAAGGAAAATAGTCAATCCCATTTTTATCTTTCGGAACAAATGTCACATGAGCTATATTCATGCACTTTGCAATTTCATTAATGATAAAAGTTTTATTGCCATATTCCCATTCATAATGAAATACAATGAAATACGTGATTTGACGCATAATGGTAACAGGAAATATTTTTATCTACTACTTCCAATTTTAAAGCGAAAACGTGCAAATATACTTTTGCATTGCTAAGAAATGCTTTAATAGCTTAAAATTTGGTATAAAAGAAAAATACCCATATTAAAAACGTTCTAGAAAAACGTTAATATGAAACTTCAAAAAAAATTATTTAATATTTTTAGAAATCCTCCAAAATTAGATAAATAATGAGTTATGATTACGTTTATTAATAAACATTTAATCGATATTTAAATACATTCATGCAAGTTAATATTTAGTAAGTTCAAATTATGTTTTTTTTAATATTTTGTAAACTATATTCTCTTCCCAGTTGTATGCATATAAAAATTTATTTTCCGTAACCTGAGGAATAAATGCATTACAGCATGTTTGTTTCTTAGACATATATGAATGATATTAAAGTGCAGGCCAACAAATTTAATCTTTTCTGTCTCTGAATAAAAAGTCTGCATTTTTTGTGCTAAAAATAAAATTTCTGAGTAAAAAATCTAAGTAAAATGAACAAGTATGACTGCAAAAAAAAAAATGGAAAGATCTCGTTGTCGCAGAGAAATTTAAATATAGTTACTGTAATGAAATTCTTTTAGCTCCCGGAAATATGTACACTATTATGCTTATAAAAATTTATAAAAACTCTTGAGACATGCTTAAAGCAGTATGTATATTTGAAATATCTGTTTTGTCGGAGAAATGTTTCCAGAAAGAAATTAGTAGGAGTATAATTAGAAAAGTAAAATTTGAATGCGACAGCTTTAATATATGCGGAAATCGCCATGGAAAAAGTGAAACTCCTTGTACTATACTTATTTTGAATAATATAGAAACTTCTGCACTTAGTTTAAACGTAACCATTTGAAAAAATGTGAAACATAGTTATTGCTGTTGCTCTGTACAAATAAATGTTGCTATATAAATTGCACACACACACATAATAACTAATAAAATACCTTTGTTCTTGAAATCAATGAGGATATGCAATTTCATGTTATGTGATAAACAATGATACAGTCTGATGGTAAAATACAACTCCTCAAATAAGAAAATTTGAAGTTTGATCTGTGGGTTGACATCTTGATCAATTTGTTTAACAGGTGCTTTTAGTATACCTCTAAACTTGCGCCTGATTTAAAATTACTGACAAGAGATATTCCAGTATCAATGTTTATTAGTATAAGCTTAGTGAGCAGTACGTGGTAGGTTAAAATGTTCAAAATAATCATGCTAATTTTTAATCGAGATTCTTTTTCTCTTAATAAGGGCTATTTCTTCTCTATAATTGAATTTCATTATTTCTCGTCATATTAGTACGAGTAATAAAACAAATTTCTCATTTTACTTATTTAAAAAATATAATTATAATATTAATTTTCAGAAAATGATCTGCTTTTTGTTTCTTCCTAAACTTACACAAATATTTATGAAACCCTTTTTTTGTGAATTCATAAAGAATCTTTTCTAGTAATATTAAAATTGTTTGAGGTTTAAATATTAAATTATAATGATTTGCACCTGTTCTCATCTTATTATTCTTAACCTTTAAGATTGACCAAAAAACAATCTGCATACAAATGCAATAACATTTTTAAAGCTTTTTAAAAAGTCTCATAATTGCCAATACAAGCAAACTCAATAATATTTTCGTGAATAAAAAGTAAACTAACAACCTCCATTTTTAACAAAAATACAACATATCATCCCTTGTGTAAAAAAAACAAACTTACTTTCAAAAGTTAAATCTAAAGTGGTAAAAATGTAAGATAATCAACAAATACTGTCATGATAGCTACGAAATGAGGCAGAAAAGTAGCAAAAATAACTTTTTCAAATGAAATGGTACATTTACATAAAATCCATATTTGCGTTATGAAGTCCTTCTTCGTAATTCTCTATGTGAGAGCAATTTTAATTACCTCAATAAATCATGAGAGGTTCTTTAAAGGAATACTCAAGCAAACTATTTCTACAACTGACCATAAATAATTGCGAAAGTCTTACTATTGCAGGACTTTGTTCATGATCTTACCTTCTAATTTTGTCCAATATATTGTCTTCTGATTTCAATTATTTGACGACCTTTATGTCTCGTGACCTAGATATCAAATCCATTCGTTTGAATTATCTGGAACATTCATAAAACAAATATCAATCAAAGCTCGTGACATTGTATTTTTTCTGAACAATAACCCCATCATTATTTAAATACATATATTCCTTAAATGGCTTAAAATGTTGATGAACGTAGGCATTTAAATACATAATTGCTAAGTTTGATATATCAATCAAAACAATAGAGTGTAGAAAATGCTCACACTATTAAACAATTTAAACCAACATGGATAATGCCATCAACTGCAGGCACAAATCAACAACTTTGACAATTTGGAGATTTGTGACACACTCAAACTCTACAAGCCAGAATTGATTAATCTTACCAAGAAAAGTAGTTACTTCAACTAACGTCTAAAAAATGTGTTCATCAAAGCAACAGAGATGGAAGATGGTTACTGTAAGTAAAAATAATTAAATCAGTATTCAACTTTTCAACCTAAATAATACAAAATTTCATTGAATTGCTCTTTATGGTGTATTTGTCGTACATCCAATATCTTTTATTATTATACATTTCTAATAAGCAAAATTTATATTAGTTTGGGGAAAAAGTAATCCATTATTTTTTTGGTAGACGTCAGTAGTGATCGATATCCCGTGAGGTATCTATCAAACCATTTCAGATTTATGCTCGTTGGAAAGGTGACATTTCACACTAAAATATCCTCCTGTGGTTTTTTGTTTGATTAATTCAGTTACGAGTACAAAGTTTTATAAATGGAAGACAACAAACAGAAAATTCGATACATTTTCGTTTTTCTCTTTTAACGGCGAAAAAGATAGCCGGGTGGCTAAAATTGTGAAAGGTGTTTATCGTCCTATATAAGACTGTAACAACCAGTTACGTAGAATTTTTGTTTCGTCGATTCCGTTCGGGTATTTTTGATCTTAGAGATGCACCTCGCATGTGGATACAACATCGTCGAAAATGTCTATAAAATGTCAAAAATGATCGAAGTTAACCGCATGTCAGCAGTCGTAACGCGCAAGACCTAAAAATCTACATGAAAGCTGTTTTAAACCTTTTTACAAAGTGAATCCAAAAGAAGTTACATAAAGTTCACGTAAAAATAATGGATTTCTTTTTCCCCAAACTTATATATGAAGTTAAAAATGTAAAAAGATACTTTTTCTAATTTTTTTTAAAATATAATTGAGGAATAACAGAGAGAATTTGTTATATGATGTATTCATATTTTTATGTAAAGTTTATCTCGTATGTTACCGAATAAATATTTCCCAAACCTTAAACCCAAATGTTTATATTTCTACACGCAGCTTAAAATACACTTACCGCAAAAGCTTACGTAAAATACTTTCAACTTTCTCTTATCTGTGAAGATTATACGAAACATATTCGCCGAGGATAACCCTTTCTGGCCTCTTTTTAAAAAAAATAAAAAGACAAGAACCAGGGAAAAACTTTTTATAACTCTCATTTTTACCTCATTCGCTTTCACTCCGCGGTCACTCTTAACAGTTATTAACTTCGTTTAGTTTCCTGAAACCTTTCAACAAAAATGATGGATAGCCATAAGCCAGTAGAGACCACTTAATATTAGGCTCACGCCTAAGCTCTCTTCTGCCCCCTCCCTCAAATGGGACATGAGGGTGAAAACGGGAAAAAGTTAATACCATCCTCTAGTAAAGGACTTTTACGTCTTGGGAGAGGGGACTTTAGGATCATCGAGGAAAGTTGATCAATTTCCTAATGGTGAAATGAATACTGAGAAGTTGTGCTCAGGCCGTGTTAAGCCGAGGATTTTATATATAAAACTTTCTAATTTTTTTTCACTTCACACTTCATCTGATGAAAGCGTTGAAGTTTCTATTTTTGCCAATGCCATTTGAAATCCGTAATGATTTCATTTCATTAAATCGTTTCAGCTTCTCTTTTATTTTTTTTATGCTAACTTTCGCAAATTATAAGCAATGTCAATTTCAAAATCCAAAGATTCTCGTTTAACAAGTCTGTTCAAGATTATTTTAAATTATTATTTGATCATAATAAACTGCTTCAAATGGAATAATTAGTCATAAAATTTCCTGTTATATATCAGTGGATACAAAAAATAGATGTGGTACGCAATGTTATATTTTTGTATTCGCATACAAATTTCATATTTCCAATTTACATTCCTATTTTTCCATTAGTTACAATCATTTTAAATTGTAATTAATAGAATTTTTTTCTCTTTTTTAGGTCTGAATTATGTGCAAGGAATTGATAATGGTTTGGAATGGAATATGGACGGTGAGATGATTACAGTCTCATTTTCCAACTCTTTACATTGTGGTTCAAAGTGCAAACAACAACAGTGAGTATTAAGTAATATTAAGTTTAACTCAATTGTGCCTAATTATAATTAGCATTAAAAACTTAAGTAATTAGCTTTTCTTTCTTGATGTATTGTGCTGGATACTATTTACAAATTTGTATATCAAGTTCTCTGAATTCCTATATAACAAAATCCTGAAATCAAAGCAGAAAAGACAGATTTTTATGTCATGATTTAATGAATCATGAAAGAAAGGAAACAAAACAATGATTATTGTCTGCAATGTATATTTTAATTTTATTGAAATATTTCCATGCTTTATATGACAAATTACTTTATAAAATTCGGGGAAATATATTTTGAAGTATAAGATACTTCAAATCAAATAGTTTTATTATATATATATATATATATATATATATATATATATATATATATATCAAATACATAATTTTAAAAAAAGTTTCCCCGGCAATAAATTTGGCAATAAATTAAAACTCTATAATTAATAAAATAATATTATTTCCTACTGAATTATTACCTGCCAAATTGCATAATATTTTTCAAAAGATTTACAAATATAAAAATAAAAATAATAGTACATAATATTGTAAAACATTAAATTTACTCAAATTAATAATATATTTATTCATCATTTAATCAGTACGTGTCTATTTATCACTGTGGTCAGTGTCATTTTTAATTGGTCTTTTTTAAATATATTCTTCTCAAATTTCTGCACACTATAGAAAAAGAATTTATCGAATCATATTTTGAAATTTTCAAATGCAAGGACTTTTAAAATATATGACAGTACATGGTTTGTAAATCATTGTTCATGTGCAAATTTATCTTTTCGTTATTTTTCTATACCAATACATAAATTATACTAATATAATTTGAGAGCGATGAAATTTCAATAAACATTTCGCGTATTTAATTATACGTTTACTAACTAAAGGATCATCTTTACAAATATGAAAATTTTCATTTATTTCATGTTTAAGAAAATTCACTCGATATTATTTAATTAATGTATTATATATTTATTTAAATTATATCTCATAAAATAAATGTACTTACATTGAAGTATACAACTACACACAGAGAGTAAATTTTTAAATCATTTATTTCTGTTATGAATAATATTTTCAATGATGTATTTTATGCAATGTAAATATGAATAATTCAGTGTAATTCTGTCATCCAATATTAGTTAATATCAATATTGGAGTTTCTATATTATATTATATAATTAATACATATTTAGTATAGGAGATGGAAAATGAAATTTAACTTAAGCAATCAAATATTCCTAATTTAACTAACTTTACCTCTTAGAGACTAAAAATTATATTTTGTGATCTGCGTCATTTTAATATTTCTCATAAAGTATATTTAAACATAATTTGGTTTTCGCATCCGCAATTTTTTACAACATTTTAAAAGTTTTTGATGAAATTTGAGTTAAGAACATTATTATACTAAAAAATGAGAAATTAAATTTATTCTTGTTGTTGTTGTCGTGTGCCAGCCAGGGTGGCAATATGGAGTGCGCTGCTCCACTTTTCCAACTGAACCATATTTGGTGTGGAGTCCGACTTCCTCAGTACACGCATGACATAGGCACCCGTTTTTAGGGTAGTCAACCATTAACACACACACAATGAAAGGACAAAGACAAGAAAAAGAGAAAGTACATCCATGCCCGAGCCAGGATTCGAACCCAGGTCCCACCCATCTGTAGTCTGGTACGCAAACCACTAGACAGCTTGGGCGGCAAAATTTATTCTTATTTGAAATGATTAGCTTTTTTTCCGTCGAGTGCCAGCCGGTGATTCGTCACTGGCAATATGGGGTGCACTGCTCCACATTTCCAACTGAATCATAATTTGATGTGCAGTCCTACTTCCTCAGTACACACATGCCATAGGTACCCGTTTATAGGGTAGGCAACCATTGATGCAAGGAAAGGACCAAGACAGGAAAGAGAAAGTACACTCATGCACTAACCTGGATTCGAACACGGGACCTCCCTATCCACATTCAGGAACGCTGATTACTAGACAGAGTGGGTGGCTATATAGTTGCTAAACTATAAAAATAAAATATTGATTAAAACATCTAAATGTTTACAAAATCAAAACCTCCTCGATAGTAAATTTTATTGATAATGCATTTCTTGATTTTACCTCTTTTTCCAATATGTTTATTTCAACCATGTAAAAAGCATAGTTTATTATTCCATAATAGGATTTTTTAACGAAACTGAATGTTGATTTAAATTTTTTTTGAATCACAAGTTTAATTGAACAATTCATAATATGATATTTTTGCATTGTTGTCATTTAAATGATTTCCTTGAAAATGGAAAAGAATATGATGAAAAATATATACTTGTAAATTTTTTAAATTCCCTGTAAACTTTTTAATTAATTGTTTAAAACTACCATTAAATTAATGTTTTATTCTGGAAAAGGATTTCAGAGAATTTATTAAAAAAAATTTGTTTTATAAGGAAACAAAATAAGGCGTCACAGTAGAAAGGCTTTAAAATGAAATTTCAAAATATTATGAATATATGATATTTTCAATGTTTGTCATGGGAAAATGTTCACTTTTTACATAATTTTACATCTCTGAAGCACTTGCTTTTAAATTTTAAGTGTATTACAGTTAATTAAAATTACTTATCGTTGAAAATAACAAATAAAAAGTTTCAAAATATTTTAGACTGATTTAAAATTTTACAGATCACTGAAACGATTTCAGTTTTAATAAATTTTTTGTAAAAACATGTAAATTTTTTATAAATATGTATTACAATTTTTAAACTGATCTATTTATTGTAAAAATCAGATAACTGCTCAGCGCTGAAACTTTAATCCCTCTTTCCAGCTTTTTAAATATTATTTTCAAGTAAACAGATGTTTTTTTAATTAAAATTAAGAGAAAAAACGTACGTAAAAATAAATTTAAGATAGAATATTAAATGACATAAAATTATGTATTAGACACATGTTATAATTTATAAAATTAAATTTTCTGTATTTAAATCATGTAAAAAATTTTGATGAAAATGTTGAAATTCTTTCGCATACAATGAATATATGTAAGTTACTGTTTATCCACATAATAATTTTTCTTGTAAAAATTCAACTCAAACAATTCTCATTAGAAATAAATTAAAATTTAACTTGAATATATTTTGACTGCAACCATACTTTTGCTTTGAGACATTTCCTTACAAGAATCCAAATATTTTTAGATGATTTTACTTTAATGTAGGTTAAAATCTTCCTCAGCAGGGAATTTTCTACTTATGGCAAATGTGAGGCTTGCTCCTTTAAAAAAAATATATGCATGGTTTTTATTTTTTCATATCATTTCTGCAAAAGAGAAACGAGGCAATCAAATGTATCCTGCGCTTTTTTTAGAAGAAAAAATATAGTATGTTGGTGTTAGTGTTATCTAGATGCAGTTACGTACCAGGCTGATAGAGATGATAGAACAGGTCTTGGTGTATTTTATTGCCCCAGTCACATTTCCCGATGTGATGCCACCGTTTCCTTTTGTGGGATCCTGTTGTGCTAGTATGCATTTGTATTTATGTATGCTTTCGCTATCTACTTTTTCGAATTTTATTACACAAATGTTGAAATATAGCATAGGGCACATGCGTTTTTACAGTTTATTTTTTGAAGTAAATCTGATACAAATTTCTTTTACTAATGCTTTGGTGCGTTTCATTCTCCAAACTACATTTTCGACACCGTAAATACACATTTAAATAGAGTATATTCTCTATGAGAAATAGTTAACATTTACGGCTATAATATTTTCAAAATTTAATTAAAGCTTAAAAATAATTGAAATGAAAATATCTTTAAATAAAATATTAAATTAAATACCAAAATTTTTCTATTTACACAAATATAATACAAAGGTACCATAAAAAATATTTCTTTGCATTGTTAATAGGGGATAATTTAACACATTGATGCTTATAATTACTTTCCCATGCAGGAAGAATTTATTTGCTTTGAAATATACCTAATTTTTAGCATTGTGATAATCTTTTCAATTTGTAACAATTACGTCATTATTTTACTGGTTTTACAATTACTTCATTACTGGTCAATTAATAGAAAATAGTGTGCAATAATTTACAGTTCTAATAGGTTTTTACACAAAAAAAGTATTAAATCCTAACAGTACCCTAGAAACAATGTGAAAGCTTTCAAGAAAATATGAACAATGTAAATGACTTTGTATTTATTTACTTACAAACCAAATACGCAAATTAAAGATTTATTTATGAATAAAATTAAAGACCATTTTATAAATAAAAATTTTATTTTTATTCATAAAATTGAACTTGTGGATGAATATGAAAATAAGCAACAAAACTAAATTTTGAATAACTAATGATACGTTTTCTTTATAACTCAGATATAATTAACTGCATTATAATACTTATTTCAAAAATATACATTTACGTGATTAAACATGCAAACTCAAATCCATGGTAGCTGGATAGGTTAATTTAACTGAGTGATATAGGCACATAATATTTACCTATTCAGCATATATTCTTCATAAAAACAACTAATGTAATTCGTGTACAATGGAATGTGTATTTTCATTTACTAATCTTCTTGCAGAAAACTGGTGAGTACTTTTATAAACAAACATATTCCAATTTATTTATCTACATAAGCATTTTATGATATTTTAATGTAATCATGTGCATTTTATAATGTTTATAATGTGTAAATCATATGCACTGTCTAATCAGGAAAGACTTAAAATATTATGCCATGATATTGCAGCTTAAATCATTACAGCACCTACACCATATTTTATTTTGACCTTAAGCAATAATTTCTAGAAAATGAAATGGTCTTGCACGCGAGTTGTCCTAAATGAAGATACGTGATCCTTATATGATAAGATTAAATGAAGTCAGTTACTATTTGAGTTTTCCCATTTACTTAAAGGGTCTTAAATGATATTAGACTAATACATTTGTTTTTTACTATATTTTAAGAAATAATTATAATAATTTAATCATTAATTACTGATATTTTACTTTTTATTATTCATTGCAATTGATGAATTAAATGCATTTACATTTAATGCGTAATTTATTTCATTTTAAATAAAACTAAATGCATCTCAAACAAAATGGTATTATTACTTCATCTAATGTTTTATTAATGTTCTGCGATATATTATACAAAGAAATCTGAAACGCATTTATTTAACATAATGTTTAAATGAATGTGATAAATAACCGAGTTAAGACAGAAATTTTAAAAATAAATGTCATATAATTCATTCTCAAAAGGAATTTCTTCGTATGAATTTTGGCACTTTAATGATTAGATTCCCATTGACAAGATAAATATGGATATTTTTGTAGTAGTTCAACATTATAAAATAAGTGCAATCAGCAAAAGTAGAAAATAAACCATAAAAGAAATAACGGTAGAATTTTCTCGTGAATTTAACTTTAATAAATATATAAATGCATGAAAGAATGAATATAAGACTACATTATGGTTGATTTAAAATGTCTTTCCCTTAAGTATTTTAACAGCATTCTACAGCTTCCGTATCTAATTTAAGTGGAAATGAAAAGTGTGAAGTAAATTATAGAAACTTACCAAAATCAAGAGAAAAGATTTGGACTACTTGAAATGGTTTCTAAGATCTAATGGGTTAGGAGGCCTATAACTCATGCCGTAATTTCTTATGTGTTGTTGGTTCTTTTCCCGTGGTATTCTTTTTTCTTCAGATCTTTTGTTATTATTGTTCGAGTCTGCAGTATTTTAGGAATGAAGTTTGCGAAAAGCAACTGACGACATTTGATCTAAAATAAAATACACCCAGACGCTGTTCACTTAAAATAAACTACTTCAAAACACTGTTCACGAAACAATTTTAAAAGTGGGGAGGAAGCTGCAAATAATGTTCTTATTTAATGTATAATTGTGTTAGAAAATTGCCATCACAATTATATGGTAATAGCCAAAAGCTCAACTTATTTTTATTTTGATCCAAAAATAATAAGTTTTAATTATTTGTTATATTCTTATAAATTCTAAAATAAATAATTAAGTTTAATAAATTTTAAATTATTTTAATGCAGATGTTATGATATACTGATAAATTATTTATAAACATTTTAAACCGATGATGTCATCAGTTAATTGTTTTGAAGATTGTATGTATTGAAGACAAAATAAGATGATAGATAATTTTCAAAATTTAAATAAATTTCAAATTATATAGATTTTTTATTATTCTGGTAAACAATAACTATAACAGATTATTAACTTGTCAATCAAACTTCAAAAACAGAAATATTGTACAGTAAATCTTCTTTTCTTCTATTTATACAAAATGGCTATTGCTAGATTTGATTTTTCCTGTTTAAACAAGAAGAATTTTCTGAATACGATTTCATTATTCTACTATAAAACGCCTTTTATTTTTAGCACAATAAATTTTTTGAATATGTAACAAATAAATAAGAGTTAAACGATAAATATCTCAGAAACTTTTTTAAAAATTCATCAATATTTCTAAAATCCCGAAAAATATTTAAAAATATATCGAATTTTTTTTTATGTTGTTATGAAACTGCAAGTCATTTCCTAATGTGTGAATAATAGCTTTAAGCATTTATTTCCTGGAAAAAGATAAGCCATCAAAAAGGGGGGAAATACTGGTACTTCCGCGGGAGAAACAAATCGTGTCTTATACAATTTCCTTCTTTCTCAATAAAAAATAAGATTCGATTATTTTTCAATTAATTGATCATAGGCGAAGACATTAATCGGTCATTCACTTCCGTTAATTGCTGTTTCGCCACATCTATTATGTTGTAATCGATTTCCATATCGATTTATTGGAATCGTAAGTGATACCTCACAATGGTGGTAGGATTTTCAATGAAATGTATCGCATATGCATTTTTTATACGTATAGAGAAAGGATATTATTTTAGTACTTCATTCATCAATAGAAAGAAATCAATTACTGGATAGATATATCTCAGTTTTATGTTTTTTCTATATAATTCCTCTTTACGCTTGGATGTTTAATGATTTTGAGCAGTAACACGTGATCAATATTGCTCATGGTTGGATAAATGAATTGTTTTATACAGCAATAAAATAGCAAGACTTACCTATAGGATAAGGGAGATTTTAAAAATAATGTATTAATATCAATAATAAATTAGTTTTCTTTTTATTTAAGATGGTTTTAAGTTGAATTAGTTTTTAATTTTTCACTTAATTACCCGCTTTTATGAATATATTTCTAATTTTTCTACTCATAAATGAACTAGATTGATTAAAACATTTGTTTTATATAAAATATATAATTCTTATAATCAAATATTTTTATAAATGCTTTTCATTTTCATTACACTTTTTTTCGAACTTTATAATTAAATTCCAGCGAGTTTGTAAACAATTATGTCTTTAAAACTTTTATTATTTTACATATGATCACATTTACGTATAACTTAGTTAACAACTTAAATAAATATATAAGACTATTCCCTGTAAAAACTACCGGATAAATGGTAAAAATTTGTAAAATAAAGTTTAAGTAAATAACCTTACACAAAAATTTAAATATAAAAACGTTACATAAAAAATTAAGTAAATGTTACTAAATAAAGCAATAATGTTTTTGTTTTTTAAGATTTTGCTCTGATATATTTTATTTGTCACAAAAGGGATATCTGTTTTTCATTTAATAATACTTTTCCATTAACTGACAACATTAATTTCTTATGACCAAGCGATTAAATATAAGCAAGTTAAAATATTTTGAATAAACTTTTAAGTCTAAAATGGTTTGCAGACATTTAATTTATCTGGTTTCCGTTCAAGTTAAGGACTAGCACAGTTTGTTTCCATCTCTATAAGACAAATAAGAAAATATATTAAAATATTCAATTCATTGATTTTTTCTCAAAGTTACAAACCAGGAATACAATATTCAGTATTTAATTCAAAAAGAAGTCAATAAAGATTAGATTATTAAATAATTGTTATTATTTAACCTATTATATTCAAGTAAATGATAAAATTATTTAAATATATTAATAGTCTCAACGAACTAAGTTCTCCCATAGAAACAGTTTCTTAACAAATTGCAGTATTTTCATAAACCTCCAAAACAACCTTAAAATGTTTGGAGAATCAAAAAAAGATACTTATTACTTCCTAGTGATTGTGAAATAATCTTAAAATTGCATTAAATAATTAATTTAAGAATATAAATATTACAAATCTAAAGCTTTATAGGAACAACATTTCTTAGCTTAAGAAACTTAAAAAAAACAATTATAAAAATATTAAGAATATATGAAAAGATTAAAAAAATTTTGTTAAATTAATAATGATACAACTTTTATAAAAATGAATTACAGTAATAAACAATGTGAGTGCTTTTAATTTTATTAGTTTCTCTGCGTCTTTACTAAAAATATTATAAATATTCTAGCTATACATATTATTTAGTGCGTATTGCATAAAGTTGATCTTTCTACCTTATTTCTTTTGCAAAACATTTTACATAAATCACCAATAGACATAGATAAAAACATTATTCTTAGTTCATTTTGCTTTATGTGTCTAAATTTGACAATAAAATAAAAAAACGCTAATTTTTGTAAACATAATGATAATAAATAAAATAACAGACAGATAATTCAACGCCTGTTTTAACACTAGTTAAAACTCAAAATTTGAAATTAATGAAAAAAATAATACCTGCTTCCAGAGTTTTACCTGTTGTGATAATATATAATCTTTTTCATTTATGTATGTATTAAAAAACTAAAGAAAACATTTTATTACATTTAAAAAATATTTCTTAGCACCTAAAATGAAACTGAGCAAATTGTGTACACTGTGAAGTGGAATTCAAGTCATTGGAAACGCCCCAGTTCAAAATACCATTCGAATATATAAAATGAATTTCAGAACAATTGATTCCTCAGGTACAAACATTTATAACTTATTAAAATTTATTAGATATATATATATATATATATAT
>JAPDSC010045823.1:84875-97474 GCA_026290005.1 Latrodectus geometricus
ATTTAATTTTATTCAATTATCAACTAAATTAATGCAAGACATTAATGTTTTGGAACAAATACTATAGATACTAAAATTTTATCTAAAAATATTCAAAATAAAATTAAAAGTTCTGATTCAATAGTTATTAAAATGTTTCATTCGTTATGAATTAAGATATAAAAGGAATGTTTTATTATGAATGTAGTTTTCGTAATAAAACTACTAAAATTTATGGAATCATTTTATTCAAAATTATATTAAAAGAATATAAATTTATGAGTCTATGGCCAATTACTAAATGCACAATTTTGTTTTTAATTAAATAAAAATTAAAAAAATTAAACTCATAGCATTATAATATTAATTACTAAGTATTTATTCACATAAAATAACTATTAAGTTTAATACCTGAAATAAAATATATAAAATATATCGTTTATGGAAACTATTTTCTTTAGATTTGTTTTCTTTGTTAAATACTAATTTCTCTAAATAATCTTCTAGATTAACATTAATGTTTTAAAATATTTTAAATATTAAATAAAAATTTATGAATGCAAATCATTTAGTTGTGAATTTAAAATATACACTTAAATATTTTTTATATTTAACTTTAATTAAATAAGTTTTTCTTATTGCATCAATATGTATTCTAAATTCATAATTTTTTTCTCGCATTTTCAATGCACGTAGACAAATACAGAAATAAAAAAAGCGTTTCTTTTTATTCAATTATTTTTTTAATTCATTGTTTCGATATTGTTTAATACTAGCTCTTCTTTCTAACTGTAATTGTCTCACAAATTCATTTCTGTTTTTGATATATTTTTCATACTCAGAGTTTAATATTATATGATTTAGTTAATTTGTGATTATAGTTACTTTAAAATAACTGAAAGACATTTTTAGAATCATTAGAAATTTTATCAATTTTAACACGGTTTTAATTTACTTAAAAATGATTCTATTATTCTAATATATTTTATATACACTGCTGGCCATCGTAAAAGCAACACCCTGGAGAAAGCGTGTAAGTAACATGAAATTTACAGCAAACATCAGCGGAGGTGAGATATATGCAAATGATTAGCATTTTAACGCATTAAGGATTATATACAGGAAAAGGCGGTCCAAATTGTTTTTACATTCCGTTCCCCTATTTGCTTAATTGTATAAAATTTTTAACTCAGGCATTCAATTAAAAAACAAAAATTATAATATTTTATTTAAAAGTTTGTTTGTTAGGCATTTCTGCATATTTGTTACAAAAAGCACAAGAGTTATTTTTTATAATTAACCTTATGATATTTTTTACACTTTACAGCTAAGTAAATATAGCTAAAAGTTTAAAGATAAGTAAATATGCAAGCAGTTGAAATTATAGCATAAATTCTTAGCTAAAATAAATTTAATTAAAAATTTCAAAATTTTGCCATAAGCATTTTTTAACTTAATGTAATTATGGTATGTGTGTACTGAGGAAGTCGGACTCCACACCAAATATGGTTCAGTTGGAAAAGTGGAGCAGCGCATTCCATACTGCCAGCCTGGCTGTCATACGACAACAACAACAACAACAACAACAAGTTAATGTAATTATTTTCGCATCTATCTAAATAATTTTTATTTTATTTTTTCAAATAAAACACTCTCTAGAAAGAAAATACTAAGATGTGTGTGTGTTGTACAATTTTACAACTCATTTCTGTGATATTGTTAATTAAACATAATGTTTGCAATGTTTATATATATATATATATATATATATATATATCAGTTTTTCTCTACTAAAAATTGGTTATTTAGTAGGCAAAATTCTGTGAAGAAGTGGTTACATACACCGCTCTCTGACTATCGATTCAACACTTTGATGACTAGCCCATTGCAAAAACAACATACATTGAATAGCTAACTGCAAAACACCGGAAATGTATGACGAATATAATTATTTTATATTTACACGTTATTTCGAAATTTTATATCTATGAGAATGGATTTCAATATTTTTCCTGGTCATAAAGTTTTTTTATTTAATTGTCTTAATATCGAAATCAATCATGAATTAAATATTATTAAATTATAACCAAAAATCAAAGTAAATATAAGCACAATATAAACTATTTATTTAACAAAAAAATTTTTACACCTACAGGTTTTAAGTTTTCTCTTAATAATAACTTAAATTCGACTTATGAATTATAAAGTAGTCTTAATGTTGTTATTATTTTATAATTTGTCATATCATCTACTCATATATAAATAGGTTTTTAAATATCCTATAGAATATTAAATGACATTTAAAATATTCTATAGGAGATTTAAAAACCTATTTTTACTTCTTATATAGAAGAATGTGGAAATACTTATCACAGTGTTAATGATTGTGTTTATAATGGGTCTCATGAAATGTCTAATGAAATAATTATTGCTTTGTGTTAATTGTGCAACATAAATTTCAATTTCATTTTATTTTAAATAATCAATATCTTAAGATTATTTCGTTTTCAGAAGACAAAAAAAGATTCAATTTTGAAAATATCATATCTTAAGTTTTTTTTTTTTTTTCCTAATGATCATTAAAATACTTTTTTTTATTTTTTTCATCATTTTTTTCCTTCATAAAAAAACAATCGAGTAGAAAATGATTCATTTTCCATTTTAGATTGATCATGCTTAAAATGAGTTCCATCATGTTTAACTGTTTTCTCATTAGTTACTTTTTGATTAGACTTCTAAATTTGGCTTCCGAAATAAATTTAGTAAAGTAGTCATCATTGTCAGATAAATTCTTATCGTTTGTAAGAGAGTGCCATTATAGTTGTATTTTATAGTCTAGTTAATCTTGCAGTCATACGTGATCATATATGAGATAATAACAATTATATATCATCTTATTTTTTCTGAATTTTTTCGACTGACAGTTACAGTTAGAAATTTTACTATTATTAAATCCCAATCTACAATGAAAAATTTTCATTTTCCCATATTTTAAAAAACTTCTGTCACTTGTGCCTAAATGGGACTTTTATATTTCTACAAGTATAATGACATAATTAGAGGAATCCGTGATGTTTTCAAAAAATAATTTTTTTATAATTTTTCATGTGTCAAGAACATACTTAGTCAAGTACACTTAAACTAAATTCATGTTAATATATAGTATTGAAACGAATAACGGTAAGAGTATTTGGATTGTATCTTAATCGATTCTATAGACATATCAATGACAAATAAATCAAATTTGAATGACATAATGGTAAGCTGGAAAAATTATCTGTATTATATCTGATAACACAACTAAATTTTATTATAAATATATTCAACTGAAAACATTAACACGTGAACATCCATGTTAAACTCATTATGATTTTAATTTAGAATTAAGATATATAATAAAAAGCAACTGTGCAAATGTGTTCAAAGATATCTTAATATAGGATATGTAACTTTTGTTTAGCATATTTTAGACTGTATGCCACCCTAGAAACGCATATTTGGTTACTTAAAAGCCATTAATTGACTAATGTGACATCTGAGTCATGTTAAATTAAGAGACATTAGAAAATGATATCTCAATAGAACAAAATAAGTGCAACTTTCCATGCTGAATAAGGCTTTTTACTGATACTGTATGAAATTGTTTTACATGCTTAATATTTAATTTTGCTAAAAATTTACATATGAGGGTCATTTCCTACATTTTAAAGTGCTTTCTAAACTATACAACTACCCACGTCTAACATATAAGTTGTCGAACCTTAAGTCAGAACGATAACTATTCAACTGCCAACATGACACGCAAAAAAATAACGTGACATTTAAAAATAAAACATGAAGAAAAACAATATCTGAATAACAATTCTGAAATATACAGTTTTGGTTTTTTATGAAGTACATTCAAAACATAAAATGTATCAAACCAGTCATAATAAGTCCGTTAAATGCAAAATGAAAGAGGAAGAAAATAAACTCTAGGAAACATGATAAACTAAGTTTAATAAAAAGATTTATTAAAAATAAATACCATTTTTTTTCAACTTAATGCATAAAGTAGATAAAAAAATAGAGACTAAAAACTTTAATATATAATAAAATAACTGAACTAATGAGAAACTCACGTATCAAATAAATAAGATTAAAGGTATTAAAGGCAATAAACCATCCAGTTACCCAAAGAAAAACATATCTTTATGCAGCTTTAATTTTACAATAATTCAAATACCTTCTTTCAACTTCAATTAAAAATGCAAAGTAAAAAATGTGCTATCTTACTGATAGATTTCTTTTTACCAAAGTAAAAGATTACTTTAAGCTGATGTAAACAAACATCTTAAAACCTTTCCATTTGTACCACACATATTGAAATAGTACTCCTTTGAGATTCAAATTTCTATTAAAAGAAACTAAAGCACGACGTATGCAATTTAATTGGCGATTAAAAAATTCATATTTCTAAAGTTTATTAAGCAAGTAAACAAGTAAGTATTAAATTAATCACGATCTTAAAGCGGTAAAAAATTAAATTTTTTTTTAGCTTTTTTAAATGAAATCTTAAGCCAATTAGCATTGATAATAATTGGATTTAGGAAAAAGAACTGAGTCACGTCTTAGTTTTACAAGATTTGGAATGGAATAGAATTTAAAATTCAAAAAAAATTATTTTTAAATCTGTTTTGAATAGAAAGAATGAGGGAGAGTAATTTGAGCATTATTTTTTTTATTTAATTTTGTATTTAAAATGAAGACTAAATACTTAACACATTCATGCTTATAATGGATGGTAAATGTTTTTACAGTTATGGATTTATTCTTATTAATTCTATTCATTAAAATACCGGTATCTTTACTCGAATTGTATTTCATTTCTTAAAATAAATATGCAAATCATGTAATCCTTCGGTTTTCGTGTTATTATTTAAGTAATATTGTAAAATACACGAACAAGTATATTCATGACATTAGTATATTTTCCTCTTGCGTAAGTATATATAACATTTTCACTTTTTATAATAATTATTTATATTTTATATATTCTTCATGGAAAAATCTGGTGGTATATAAGTTTACGTAGTCTTCAACTTTTAGCTAGGAATTGGAACTTTGCTGTACAGAAAAGAATGCGTAAATATTTTCTTCTGAAAAATAGGCTTCAGCCTATACTCAAAGATACCTAGCGGCAACAAATCCTCATTTTGAAATAGTTTTCTGTATCTAGAAATTTCAAATATGAGTGACTAAGCAAAATTTTGCTCTAAAAAACATTTTATTTTGAAAAGATATTAAAAATATACCATTAAATGAGCTACTTGTTTTACAATAAGTATAAAACAGGGAAAATATATTTTACTTGATTTATAAAGAATTTTTTTTTGGAAATCGGAAACATTCTTTTGTTAACACAAAATCGAAAATATTTTCTTATTTGAAGAATTACGAAAAAAAGTAACGAATTATTTAGAAAGTATGCTCCAATGACTTCATTTTCATTATCTTTCTTATGAAACAAATTACAACATTTAATACAAGATAAAGTACTTATAAGATATCTGTTAAGAAAATATTCAAACATTCTTTTTTTATATTTTATCTATATTAATACAAAAAAACATTGTTTTTTTACATCAACAAAGCAGATGTTTTTATTGAAATAACATAACCGAAATTTAATAAATTAGCATTATGAATTGTTCGGAGGGAATTGTGTATATATCTATACTTTATTTGTGTTTAGCAGTTGTCCTAAAAATCACATTTGTAAAAAAATTATCTTTCTAAACATTTAATTAAAAAAACCCACCTCTTTAATGTTTAAAGTTAGTAGAAAAATTGCAGTTGCATTTTTCGAAGTTTAAGTTAAATATGTAGATCATTTGCATATTTAAATTATGCTTTTGAAAGTACATTTAAGATTTTGTTTTAGCTGTGTTTTTTCATATTTTTCTTAATTTGTATCTTTTGTGTTTACTTGGTTGTAATTTTCATTTTATTTTACATCAATATTCAAATAAATTCACCATTTCAAATGTAAGACCTCGGTTAGGTCTTCAGCTATTCGATATTAATTAACACATGGGCAAGTTTTAAGCAAAAGAATACGTAGTAAATTTAGTGTCAAGAGTATCGCAACTGCATAGTTATCACAATAGTATATTATAGAGACTCACAATTGTATCAATTGAAATATAAGAATGCCTGTTTGGAATTATATATTTGAAAGAATTGCAACTGATTATATAATTTAGAATTTATTCTTTTACTAAGTTGCATTTTAAGTAATAAATTCCGAAACTTTTAAAATTTCGAAATTAATATAATTGTACCAGTTTAAGGGGGGAAACTATAACAATATTTTTCAGCAAAACTGTATTTTTACACTAAAATTCTAAATATATCTAAAAGAACTATATTATTTATTAATATAATATTAATAATTATTATACGAAATAAATAATAAATTTATGTGTTTATCATATAAGCTTAAAATATGTTGCACAGGAAATCAATTTTTCAGAATAAATTAAATTTAAAATATATTAAAAAAATGTGATAATCGAAATATTGTTTTAAAATTCTGAATACTTCAATTTAAAATACATTTAAAATGTGATAATTGAAATAGAGATTTAGAATTCTGAAAAATTTATTTCCTGTGTCACAAATTTTAGGTTTATATGATAATTACATAAATTTATTATTTATTCTGTGTAATGATTTAGTGTCGTAATTTACACAGAAGACAAGCGTAATGAAGTTAAAGCATAGTTCGTAAGATTTGAGAATTTAAGCTCACCACTCTTATTGAATTTCTTGTATAGCCAAATAATGTGAATACCAGTAGGGAAATAAATATTGTTTCTGCATATGAAAATATTTATTGGAAAATTTACTTACATTCAATTGTTTTCCTAAATAGAATCTTTAACTTGGTATTAAAGATTTAGCATTTATGAAGTTAACTGTGCTCATTTTTGTGTTTAGGATAATCGTCTAGACACCCCTAATCTATGTATAGTTTTGTAATAGGATTGTTTATTACAAAAATTAAATAATTAAAAATTAGTATTCATTATTTTTACATTTTTTACATAAATAAAATACTAACCTAAAATAGATGTGTAATAAAAGAATGGTAATTTGTTTAAAGAAAATTGAATTCTTTAATAAGTCGATAATTTTTTATTTAATGATAAAAAAATTCAAATCAATGTTATTAATTTTTTTAATAGTTTCATGCTTTAAATTTTTATTTGTAAATTTTAAAATATTTTATCTGAAGAGACTAGAGTAAAGGTGTTTCAAATAAATATTTTCGAAAAGATTTATAATTTTATGCTGAATTTATTTTAAATTTACTTGTTCTTAATAACGAAAACTTCAATATTCTTAAGAAGAAATGCTCATTTAGATCTAATAACCAAGTGTACCTGAAAATAATCACATTAAATTCTCAAATTATGTTTAGTAATATACTTAGCTATAAATAGCGTAATTTCGTACCTTTGATAATGTGTTAGATAAGCTGACAACAGAATTATACTGTCTACCATTCGTATGCACAAATCTGATAGCCATATTAAGCACGTTGTCTTTTGAGAAGGCAGTGTAGCAACAGGCAATGTAGACTTGTCACAAAAGATAATATCTGAAAATCTCCCAAGTATTTATTATGGCAAATATACATGTTAAAACATGTTTCTCATGAGTGCTTTATGGTGTACTCTTAAATTATCTTCTTAAAATATAATTTTTGTATAGGACACTGTCATAGAAACAAGATTATTCTTGGCTAAGGAGAGCTGAACATCATTTAAATTACAATGTTGGCCACCCAAAATGTAACAACTTGAAGGAAGCATGTAAAGTATGAGAAAAATTTACATCATGAGTTTCATGCGACGGGATACACAAATCATAAGCATTGCAGTTCATGTCCATATAACTATATTTGGCAGTCTATATACAGAGAGAGACTGTCAACTAAAAATAAAGCAATTGTTTTTTTTTACTTACGCTGTTTAACTGTGTCTCGTAGGAGACATCGATCTTCTTTCGAGAACGTTTCTGAGTTCGAATGAGGAAGAATAGTAGTATATACGTGTTGTTTAAGAGAAATCCTTCACATTATTATTTTTATTATTATTATTATTATTATTAAAGATTATCCTTCAGAAAAAATCAATGACCATGTTGGACGAAACCAAGCAACTGTTTTGTGGATCTGCAGTCACTTGGTACAAGAGAGAATGGCAGACCGATGAAACCAATCACACGTACCTCGTTACACCACTGTACATGATGACAGAGATTTTGTTCGTATGTTAGTGATAGCTTACTCAGCCAAATTACGAATTTTATAATAACAATTTTTATCTCTTAAACATCTATAAATATCTACTAGTACAAATGTCGTTTGCATCTGAAAGAATCCTTCCAAGGTATTCATTGCTTCGTTTAATTTTAAGTCGAAATCACAGGCGGCTGTACCACCAATGATACGAGGAACGTCGTACATGGACAACGAAATAGAATGACAGTGCTTATGACCACAGTGGTGAAATACTGCTGAGCTGTTGCATTATATACCGCCATAGTGCTCCTACATTATAATTGAAAGTGATTTTGGATTCTTCTTCCCTTTAGTAAGCATTACCGCCACACTGAACAGTCAGTGCTACATCTCTGAGAAATTAGAGCCATGGGTCTTTCATATATTTAGCGGTTGACAGAGGTAATATTCTAACAGGATAAAACGTGGCATGCAATGTTCAGCAGTCCATTACCCATCAGATTGAATTGTTTTTGTATCTTACATTTCCTCTCCATCTATCACCAATAGAAATCGTAGTGTTCATGCTTGCACACAATTGACTAGGTATACACCACCCGCTGTTATACTAGATCAACATTTGCAATATATGGAATTCAAATGAACTTCTATACCCCAAATATATAAGAAAACGCTTTAATTATATGCTGAGTCTTTTATGGTAGAGGTTATGTCCAATAATGATGGCTGCACTAACTACTTGATTTATCATCATCCACTCTTCACAAGAGATATAAATTTAATCAGTTAATCTTTGCATAATGTGTTATCTGCCAAGTAGACTTTGCTTTTATATATATGTCCTATTTTAGTGTTGCATTATGGTAACTAGTAGAATATACTGAAAGCAGTTCTTGTCAAAAAGGATAGAAATTCTATCGTGGTAGATTGCAAAAAGTATATCATTAAGTTATAAATAATTAGATATTATTTTTTAATTACTCTATATGCAGCTATGTCAATATAATGGTATAATAGAAAATTTTAAGTGCTTAGCACCTCGGTCAAGCCATTAATGCTAAATCAGAAGCAGTTTAGAAAACTACCAACAGATTTTCCAAAAATGCCTAAAAAGTTCATTTTTTCCCTACTGCCGTACATGGCTCTATATAGTTATAACTTATTCATTCCCATATAAAGATATATATATATATATATATATATATATATATATATATATATTCATTATAAAGAATTCCTTCTACAGTCTTGAATTAATTAAAGCACTGTTTAAAAGCAGTGCATTTAAAAAAAATACGTATTTTAAATTCAAGTTTGATGAAAACATCCTCCAATTTTAACTTGTATATTTGGTGGAGAGAAGGCATCACTTCACAAGCTAATCTTTTATTAACAGGAGTTTTTATACATTTTTTCCGTTTTCAGTACAGTCACAAAAATAGTTTCTAGACAGTATAAAAATCAATAAATATTAGAATTAAATTCAAAATTGCAAAATTTTTATTTTTTAAATGTTTTCAATAGAAAATAATTATGCCTGATTACAATAAAAATCTCAATTTCATGATAAGCTTTAATATTAATAAATGACAAATTAAAATTGAATTTATTTTTATTTGTTTGCCTTAATAATTTTTATTTCTGTCTTCCTTTTTCTATGACACTTTTGAACCAATAAATATGATTATTGAAAGCAGTGTGTGATTTTAAATTTAATGCTAGAATTCCCGCTTTATTTTTTAAACTGTTAAGAACTCGGAAGAATTTGCAATGTAAAGAAATAAAAAAAGTTATTCTAAATGCATTTTAAGCAATTTGTCTGATTCATCAATTGTGCATGAATTTGAAAACTTTAAGTTCATTAAAAGCACTATTACAACTCATTTACATATCTCAATCTGATAAATGACATTTATCATATTAAAAAGACAAAAAATTTTATTAAATAATTTTCATTTCATTAAAAAATTACAATGATATAGTTAACTCTTTATTTAGAAACAATTGAAACATATTATTCTGTAACATTAATTTTCATTCAAAGTTAAACTTAAAATAGTCACATTTCATACTGATTAACGTGTATTATACAATGAATATAAACACAAGTAGAGCGTATCATTGAAGGGTCATTTTAGGTATAAAACTTGACATAAGTTCAAGACCACTCTTTCCAGAAAATTAGTGGTTTAAGCGACAAAATAAGCAAACACATATTGTAAACTCCATCATTAGTAGCTTGAAAGTTCAAAGGAAATCGATGCAGACCATGGGATTGCATATCTCCTGCTCTGAAAACAGCTACCCAATTAAAACTGATCCTCAACACGATGCCAATTAAGTTCATTCATCTTAAATTCTGGTCTTGATTACACAGTTAAATATCGCCACTCTTCAGATGGTCGTCGTTTTAAGTTTCCAATACTCGAAAATAACTTCAGCTTGTCTTTTAACGGTGATCGTCGTTGTAGATTTTAATGATATCCGGAAGAATCCTTTCATTAAAAGGAACAACACAATTAAAGTCTGTAGAATTATTGTATTTCGGATGGGAAGAGCGCTGGATACTTTGATATCTGCTTAGGCTGTAGTCTGTTCTTTCTCTCACTCTGAAGTGCTGAAAAAAAGGAAAAGTGGATAAATTGGAATGATATAAATGTAGAAAGACGAATAGTAGAATTGATTCGGGATCATTAAAAATATTCTAATACTATGTATAAATTAAGAATTGTTTTAAAATATTTAAAGGAGAGTAAATTCTGAAAAGGGCTTATTCAATGAATTTGAATAAATGTTATGTGAGATGACGTATTAAATTAATATTATACTAATATGTGAAAACATTTTTCTCTAAAATTTAATATATATAACTTTACAGTTGATGTATTTTTTAAAAGTAGCTAATTTAATTTTTATTATCTAATTTTTTATGGATATAGATTTCTGTAATTAGCTTTGAAAGCTTATTTTGCGAAGATAATTTTGTTATCATCAGTTTAAAATTATCAACATGTCATATTATTAAAACCGTAATTTCTGAAGTAAAAGTTACTTCATTGTAAAAGCGAATGGTGAAATTGATTCGTTATCATTAAAAATGTTCTTGAGAAAAATTGCCAATAGAAATTAAAAATTTCCCATAAAGACATATCAACGTATACGGTACACTAAATTGAGTTGCAAATATTCTCAACCCGCACATCACGGTCACTTAATCTTGACTCATATATTGAATATGATACATCAATTTAAAAAATGCATAACTTGAAAACAGCCCAAAAATGAATTAGAGGTCAGAATCGCTGAAAATGTGTCTAAATTAAACACTGTACTTACGCTAAATTCACAAATGCACTCATTTTACTGAGTCAGGAGCCTAATTAACATTCGGTGCAGCACTCACGTCTTCATTTCAATAGTTTATGGTTTCGAATCCCATCTTTGCTTTAAGTATTTGACGTAATTCGGAACTAACTTTAAACTACAGATTCCAATTTATAATTGACACTCGTTTAAAAAATGACTGTTTACAAAGAAACAAAACTTACTCAGAATAGTAGAAAATGATATTATAATATTCACATTACATTATAAATATAATAACAATATATTAAATTGAATAAAAGAGAAAATTTTAATATATTTTTGAAAACAAAAATAAGTGCAATTAATAGTACATCATGAAAACAATGATTATCTATTTGAATTAAAAATATTTAACTAATCCTGATTTAAAGGATAATTCTAAGTTATCCAAGTCAATTTATGGTCATATTCCTTTTCTTGCTGCACCATTTCTTTATCTTGGAGATTATTTCATCATTTTTGAATCATGATCTTTTTTAAAATACTTTCTCCTATTTGTATACAGATTTTACCAGTTTTGAAAACCAAAATAAAACTATTTTAAATTACACCTAATTTTCACATTAGTAGAAACATTAAACTGCTAAAATATTAACTTTTAAATGATGGATTAACACCGTGCCGGTTTTTTTTTTTTTTTTTTTTTTTTTTTTATTTTTTTGAAAATTATGGTATTTAAAATTGCACGAAAAGTATGCGTTGCAGAAACAGAAAATGGTCAAGCTATTCTTCTACATTTTATTATATTTGGGACACATAAATTTTCAAAATAACATTCATGTTTACTTAAAATATTTTAGCAATTAGAAATGAGGAATCATTTATTTTATAAACATCCTCTCATTATTAAATAATTTTTCTCTTTTAAAATAAAGATTTTTCTCATAATATCTTTTAATTTTACTATAAATACTGTGTAAAAGTTCTATTAAATATTAAGGTTTTAAAGAATCACATTTTTATC